>JAHPZR010031204.1:35000-87144 GCA_019787425.1 Platygyra sinensis
CTGCCAAATTCATTTCTTAAACAGGGCGTGTTTAATCCCTCAGTGGGCTTTGTAATCCCCAAATGGGGCTGAATAATTCCCGTTACGGGCTTTCATTGCCCAAATGGGACTCATTTGTTCCCCGGAGGGACTTTGTATTTCCCAAATGGGGCTCATAAAGCTTACTTTGTGTCCTGGGCACTTGCAAAATGGCCGGACAGTGATCGTGTTGGCGCGGAGAAAGCTTCAATCGACAACATAATTTACAACTTCAAAGTATCTTTCAAAACCTTTAACTCGGCTGGAGTGACACCCAGTGTGAATGCTGTGGCAAACTGAGAAAAAAAACCTTTTAAGAAACCCATTACGAATATTATAAGCGAAACGATCACTCACCGTAGCTTGCAATTGCAAGCAATAATACACTAACGAACTCTGGATGAGAGAGCTACCAGCGAGACGGTCCGACACAACACTTTGTAACTCTGGCTGAGAGAACTATCAGCGGGACGATCCGACACAACACTTAGCACCTCTAGCTGACAGAACGAGAAGGGAGATCTTCCGACACAACACTTTGGAACTCTGCAGGCTGAGATAGCGAGAAGCGATACACGATCCGACGCGGTACTTCGAAACTCTAGCTGAGCGAACGAGAGCGGGACGACACACGTAAGCACATGGTTTGACGGATTTGATGATGTCCTTTTCTCAGATTTGATTGGTTCCGAGTCTCCCCGGAAAATTGGTGGTTTGCCACGACCTCTTTCCTCTGCCCTCTTCTCGCATCCGATTGGATAGATTATTCCCCTGAGGAACGAAGTTTGCACCCGAAAGTGTTACATCTCGCGTATAGTTCATGTATTGCGTCACCAAATGGAATCTACAGTGAAACGTCAAGAGTAAATCCGAGATCTTGTCGTATATGAAGCAGTTGGTCGTGCGTTTTACAGCTTACCTAAGTGTCTGCATGCATTATAAATGCAGCAGACACAAAAACGGATCACCATGCGGTAACTTTAGAAATTGACAGTGTAGATGATCAACAGCGTGGCCCATCCTTCTGGAAGTTCAACAAGAATCTGTTGGATGACGTTCTTATCGTTGAGCGTTTACGCCAACAAACTTTCCTAAGTGGCAAGATGAAATTAATTTCTGTCATGATTAAAGAATTAAATCGGACTGGATAAAACATAAAATTCGAGAGGAAAGTACAACGTATAGCAAACTGTAAACTAAGGAAAGGAGAAATAGAATTCAAATAATTGAAAACAGGCTCAAAATATGTGAGGAGAAAATAGCAGAATTACCCACACAAGAAAACCTTACCAACCTCGAATCGGCTAAGATAGAATATGAAAAAGAGTATGATTACATTGTGCGAGGCTCGATCATCCGTTCCCGCGCTACATGGTTTGAACAAGGGGAAAGAACAGCAAGTATTTCTTTAACCTAGAAAACAGAAATAAGAAAAAAAGCTACATTCGTTAGCTTACTCGAACAAATGGAGATGAGACTACTGTTCCGGAAGGCCTACTCTGGGACCTCAAGTCGCCGTAACTTAAGGCGACTTTGGCCGATTTAAGGCGACTTAAGGCGACTTAAGCTAAATTGGCAAAAAAATCATTGCGACTTTAGGCGATTTAAGGCGACTTAAGGCGACTTAAAGCGATTTTATTTCACTCAAGTAATAAAACTTTAAGTTAGCAAAGTCCATAAAATTCAAAAATATTCACAGAATCCCTCACAATAAACCAATATTAGCTAAAACATATGTTATGATAATTATCTTGCTTACTTTTGAATTGCTATAAGTCACCATAGTCTCAAGTATCCGAGTTTCAAACCATTTTAGCTAAAAGTGGTTAGAGAATTACCACAACAGTTATTGTCCAATTATATAGTCCAAGCTAGTCAATAAATAGCCAGGAATCAACATGGCGACTGCTATATGCCTTAAGTAATTATATCAAAATACGAAGCAACATCTAACAATACTATAAAAAATATGTAAATACTGACCTAATTTTCAGTTAAGTTTAAGAAAATAGAGACGATTTACAGAAAACTAATAAATTTTCCACAAAATAATTTAAGTTACACAAGATTCTTTGCATGTATTAAGCTTAATTATTTCACAAAGCTTTGTTGCTTTGGGGCTCTTACTTGGTGTAGAAGATACAGTTGGCGTACAACAATAGAAAACAAAAAGACAAAACAACAGGGAAAACAATGAACAAAATAGGTTAGTGAGGCGGTGTTCTATTGTGATGCATGTGTCCTGTGTTGTCCTGTGTCTTATACACCAAAGAGCCTTCACAAATAATTTTACCAAGGTAACAATTTTTGACACAAGAATTATAAAATAGAGCTGATTAAAATACCTTGCAGCTGTCCAGAAATTATTGAGTCACAACGTTATACAAACTGATGCTTGCACTACGAACACTGCCTTCCGCCATTTTAACATTACAGAATCGCGCCCATTGAAAAGTGTCGCCCGAGAAATGTGGGGTACCCATGACGTTTTTCAATGGGCGCGATTCTGTAATGTTCTCCCAGTAACCTTTGCGCCGTTATCTAGTTTCCATGCTTCGAAGTGAGGAGCGGGACACCTCGCGAGTTTCCCTTCTTTTCGCCCGTACCGCGGAACATTCGAGCTGGCCATACTATCAGCTATAGCGAAAAAATGTCTTTACTTTACCTCGAATTGTGTCGCCAGGACGATTTTTCTTTCCACAATACAAGCAGTTAGCCACTTAATAGAAACAAGGTGGACTGTCTCTGTGGGTGTAGACTTCAAAGATTGCAGGCCAGCATGATAATCTACCCCACGAGGGAAAAGCACGTGAGTTAGCGTGAGTGGTGTTCTCGTTTGTGGTTCTCGTGTGTACTTCAGTAACGGGATAAACTAAGTCACGTGATCAAATGTTGGATCGGCGGCCATGTTTGCTGCTGAAAGTTTTTTCTCGGAATAGGAGAGGTTCATTTGTCTATGTTGAATATCAAACTAACGATATATACGGAAAAAAATGTTAAAGCCTTATGCTAGATAAATATTTATGCCTTTAGTAGGTTCGTTGAGTTGCAAAGTTCGAACGTGAACAGTTGGTCTAATACAGTGGTGGAAGCTTGTAGTGCAGTCAGGTTTATGCTGGAGAAATAGCCCACTTTTGTCACTCTTTTGCTGTGGGTAAGTAAAGTGTCTAAACTTTAGCTTCAGTTCAGTTCAAATGACTTTGGATTACCACATTTTTACTACTCAATGTAAAAGAAACTGGCAAAAATGTAGCTTTTCTCCAGAATACCTTTTTATTTAATTTTGTTTTACTTTGATGACCTTTTGATCAACTCACAATGAAATACAAAACCAAAATTATTTAGGAGTATACATTGTCACAGAGACATTTCCTAGTTCAGTATTGTTTGCAGGAATTAATCATGATAAATGGTGGTTTGACAGGTGCACAACTGTTATAACATGGGGTTTCCATGTATGTGGAAGCCATTGCCTACCTCATATCAACTCGGTACTCCATTGCAGGGTTTCCCCCCCCCCCCCCCCACCCCCACAACCACCTCCTAGTTTTACATCTGGGAGAGGGGGAAGGGCATTGCGAGAGTACAGTATCTTACCCAAGAACACAATGGGTGATCCCTGCTAGGGGACAAAACAGGACTTCTTAGTCATTTGTCTATCATGCCTCCTCCTCTGATCCTTATAATTGGAGCTGAGTTTACCTATTGTCCAGCTTAATATCCTCCTTATGGGTACAATTTAAAAGGAGGGAACCCTTATAACATTGTGTAACCAATATCGACCTAAGGTGACTTTAGTCGACTTAAGGCGACTTTAGGCGACTTAAGGCGACTTAAGGTCCCAGAGTAGGCCTTCCAGATACTATTATGTGTGAAATTCACAGCTTTTATTCGGAACTCTATGACGAAAAGTCGGGAATACAAACTGACTATTCAAATTGTCCCTTTCTGGAAGATACCCTTTAATTTCATATCCTAAGTTAACTGACTCAATGCGTGAAACGTGCGAGGGCCAATCAACACATTCCGAATGTTTCAAGGTTCTGTCTACCTTTAGTAACGATAAAACTCCTGGAAACGATGGTCTTACAGTAGAATACTATATGCTTTTCTGGTCAGAAATCTGTACGTTTGTAGTAGACTCATTAAACTATGCTTATTTTCATGGAGAAATATCAAATTCGCAAAAGCAAGTCGTGATAACTTTAATTGAGAAAAAGGACAAAGACAGGAGATGGATAAAAAAACTAGAGACTAATATCTCTAGTAAATGTTGATGTTAAAATTGGCTCAAAAGCTATCGCTCAAAGGCTAGAGACCGTATTACCATATATTCATTACGATCAGAATGCCTTTGTAAAAGGACGAACCATTTTTGAAGTAGCTCGTACGATAAGCGATGTTATAGAATTTACAAAAATGCGAGACTACCAAGGTATAATGACTGCAATAAATAATTTTTTGAGAAAGTCTTCGATTCTTTAAATTGGAATTTCCTTCTTAAATCACTAGAATTCTTTAGCTTCGGAGATTCCTTCTTGGGGTGGATCAATACGTTTTTTTCTAAAAATATATCAAGTCGTGTTATCAATAATGGCTTTTCCACACCCTCTTTCAATCTTAAACGGGGTGATTGATCTTGAAATCGTAAGAATAGGAGACCTCTACAACACACAGGAGAGTTCAAGTCGAACAAAGAACCTTTGTATTCAACTCTCTCACCAGTTGAACATTTCTTTCTTTTTAGTCTCTTCGATGCTCTTCTTAAAGAATGGCGCAAAATATTAAAAACAAATAAAAACTCTATCTCCTCCAAAACTCATTATCTCATCCAAACTAATTTCAATTTACGTATTGTAGGAAAAAAAAAAGTCAATTTCCAAGACCTTAAATCGAAGTCATTTATATGACAGTTTTGTTTCTAAAATATGCAGTATACCAACAGCACAAAAGAAATATAATGAAGCTTTCAACACGCGCACATCTCAGCTAAATTAGGAAAAAATATATCTACTTCCCTTCAAAACAACATCGGATACTAAATTAAGAGAATTCCAATAAAAAATATTAAACAGGATGTTATACACAAACAAGATGTTGTTTAAGTTTAAAAAAATAGATTTTCCCTTATGCAGTTTTTGCGAAAAGGAATTGGAGACCATAGAACATCTCTCTTTCCATTGTACAAAAGTGTGTATGTTCTGGCATGAATTAAAAGTTGTACTCAATCCTTTAAACATATTAGTTAGGTTTGATATCAAGCATGTTCTTTTTGGGATTTTAGATCCAGATAAAATAAGTATTCTAGTCAACTTTATATATCCTTGAAAGTAATATTTTATAAACCGCTGTAAGTTAAATAAGGGCTCGTTATGCATGAGACTGTTAGTTGATTAAAGACCGTTTCAAACCGAACGTTTTATTTGCGAAAAAAAAAAACAAAATCCACGTACTTCCACGATAAAAATGGAAACCTTTACTTCCATTAATACAACAGTAGCTGTTATCCAAACCTCGTTTTCTTCAAGATTCCCCTAATTACTGTTCACCTTATTTTAGTCGAATGAGTTATCTGTTCCCTGCAGTGTAGTGTAGTGTAGATTTTTCTTCTTTTCTTTGTAGTTTGCAATTAAGGTAATTGTTGTAAATTTTGTAATGTTTATACGTATCGATCTGTATGTTCTTGTACTATACCTGTAAAATAAAAAAAAAATTAAAAAAAAAAAAAAACGAACTTGGCCTATATCCGGGCCATTATTGACCTTACTTGCTCTACCAGAGAACTTTCAATACTTCCCGGGTTCCCTGGGGAACCGAAAGAGCTGTAGAGCCAGTGCTGCTCTGCGAAACACATTTTGCGAAGTGCACCTTCTGCAACAAACTAGCTGAATCAGCTATACTACAATCCAATTCTATGTTCTCCAATTTTTCTTTGTTGTAAAGCAATGTGCGTTTATGAAATACACGTCAACTTTACAAATGGTAAAGTGAAACGGCCCAAAGTGGAAACACTCCCAATGTATCTACTGAGAACACACCTGGCCTCGACTTTACAAGGTAATATGTCAGATGCGTACAACCCTTTGCAAATGTGTTATTATCTTCTTGAGCTTAATTAAATTTTAAAAAAAGTTTCGCTTTTCTGCCAAAGGTTTCTTTTTCATCATCGCCGCAAAACGACAAATTTAATTGACAATGAAATCCACGTCACAACTGAAACTATTTTTTCCCAAACATTCTGCGATTCTGGTAAGGACTGTAATTTCCAAGCATTCTGATATTCTGACAAGAAACATTCCGCGATTCTTTGATTCTGGCAAGGAGACATTGGAAAAATCCATTGTGACGGTATTGAATTGAACATCATCCGTTCCGTGTGACGCATCGAACCAACGAGTTCACTGTTCACTTAGCCTGTAGAAGAAGCGCAACTTTTTTGCGTATTTTATGTGAGGAGAGGCGAAAGTGAGGCTAAGGCAAGACGAGCGCTTCATCGATACTTTATTTAAAACATGTTCCTGTTCTCAGTGCACGCTGGAATAACAACGACTGAATGGTACAACTTAATATATATATATATATAATGCTATATACGGAATTTTGAGTAAAAAGAATAAACTTCATTGGGTTACGTAATTAACAATGAGTGATTACATAATGCGACGTGAAAAAAACTAATCTACATTTAATCTGCACGGAAAAAGAATGCAAAAATGAACTAATAAACGCACAAACTGACCCGTCGAACGTGACAAGAAATATTTGGCCAAATAGAAACAAGACAACGCCGAAAAACAGGCGTTAAAAAAAGCAAACTATAACTCTCGTGGGTCCAGCAGGGTTCCACAGTATAAAGCAACCTGTTCGACGCGATTTCAAGTAGAGTCTTATCAGGTTATGCAGTAACAGATCTAGATACCTGTACAGCGTGGAAAACAGTTAATCATTTTTTGTGTCTTTAAACTCTCTCTTTAATAACAACCATTTGTTTTCATCATTAACTGAAATCGTCGCTGAAGTGACGTTACGATGTTGAACTTCTTGTCCGTCATCAGTAATGAATGTTCTCTGTTCTTATTATTGTTTTCTAGATTGAACATGGACCACCTCAGATTTATCTTCTCCTTGCTGATAATCGTTTCGGTTACTACTGCTACGTTTGGATCTGCGATCAAAGCAAACAATCCAAATGGAGAGGTAAATAAAGAACTGACTTGCATTATTGCCTTGGATAAAATATCTGTTTGCATGCAGCCCTAAATGCGGTCTGTGTTGAAAGTTTCCATGGCATTTGTGTGCGTTTTACGCCATGAATGAACTTCTCATTTTAACACGAGCACGAAGAATGAAAAAGACCATGAACTTTCGCTTAAATATGTAAGGAAATCAAAACCGAGGTAATAACTTTTACAGGTTACAAAAACGTGTCAAGAGGCAGCTTTGGAACATTGCTGATTGTTATTCTAACTTTTCATCTTTTGCTTCTTTACAAAGCGGGAGATTGAAGAATTGTTACCAGATGCTGGTTTGGCCCACTTTCCTGAAATGGTACCCAATCGCCAGGTAAAAAGAAATGATTGTGTTTTATTTTTTTGTAGATAGAATTTTCTGACAGTATGCGCTTTTTACAATGACTGAGTAACCTCTAACCGTAGGGCACATCATGTGATTACCGCTGAGCCAGACAAATGCTTCTTTTAAAAGAATGAAAGTTCCAAATAGATTTAATTTAATTACCGAATTCGACTTACTTTCCTGTTTCTAAAGTGTCACTGAGACGAACAATATTACTCAGTTTACTTCGTTCATTTTTCTATAATCAAATTTTGCAAATTTGGCATATAGTTGTAGGAAGCGTCGAATGTTGATGAAAGCGCGTGAGATTTAACTTTATTTTGTGTTAAATCCTTGCCAGTTTAGAGATAACATATTTTCGCTAGTTATGCAAAGCTTTCGCATGAATGTCATGAAATTTTCAACGAGTCCCTGATATTTTCTCGGTTTACCCCCGATCCTGAAGGCGAATGTGTATACCAAGACAAGTGATAATTGAAATATTCCATGATATACCACGACAGAGCATTGCATAACTGTTTTAGGCTCATCCTCGGTGTAAAAACCTGTAACATTCACCATGGACGTAAAACAAAGAAAACAAAGAACTCAAGATAGACCCTAACAATAGCTACAAAACAACGACGAACATTGACAGGTCTTATATACCTTGCCCTAGAAAATACACTGGCCAACACAATCACTGTAACGTACGTGGGGCGCATGATGAGAAGGTTACATGGGACACCGTGGAATATGCAACATTTTCCCGCATTCTGATTGGCTGTATTATGTAAAGCGAGGCATAAATGTAGATGTAGGAAAACCTGACACATCCTGATTTCCAGAACGATTTTTGGCCAAGCCATTGATACTGCAATTAAGATTGCTCTAAAAGTCGCTTGCAAAATAACAGAAAAAAAAAATCAAAACTAACTGAATGATAAAACTGTTTTCCTTTTGCTACATAGGAACTGGAGACCCATTTAAAGCCATTTCATGACACTGAAGCTAAACTGCAGGAACCGAAGGACTGGGAACACTATGACAGCAAAAATTCCAAGCGCATAGGTAAATGATCTTAAGCTATTGTAATTAGTGGAGTAAAAAATGAATGAATTGTCTTGATAGTTATAATGCCAGAATAGAATCGGTCTGACAAAAACAAAAACAAAACAAAAAAAACTCGGAACAATACTGTGCGAAAAAGGGTTAAAACTTTCCAGAAGTTGTCCTCTAAGGATGGCAAACTTCCTTTGCCACCACTCGTGAAAATCAACATCTGATAGTTTAGAAAGTAGTCCTGAAACTAGCTAGTTTGCCCCGGGTGAGTACTCTGCAAATAGCTGGGTACAGATGTGCCTCTATAGTAGGACACCAAAACCCTTGCCCTATACTAGACCATAATAACCAACTTAGCTATTTTCCGCGCAGAAACTTTTTCACCATCGTAGTCCAACGTACGTTAAGTAAACCGATATCTTACAAAGTCACTTTCAAGTTTCAATTTCTATTATATAACCCGGGCAATAAGCCCGATTCTACACTTAATTATTTATACAATGGCCACATACCCGTTAATTAGATCCTCTTTATGGCCAAAACTGGTTATTTTTTTAATACCCAATCGGAAGCTAAAATGCCTGGAACCCAGTGGCTCATACCCATAGAGGTTATATTGGGAGTACCCCCGTTTCATTGCACGAGTAACTGGACCAGTTATGGCCCACTTTCTCTAACGAAACACTACGTCGCTCTCTCTTTCGAGAGAGAGCATAACATTGCGCGGGAGACAAAGGTTGTTCGAAAGGTAGATAACACTATCTTGTGAATAAATAACCACCATTCAGTAGGTTGTTTTTTTCGTTCAAACTTATCAACAGGATGATATGTGAACTTAACTGAAACAAGTCTTTAACAAGTTTCAATTCTATGCTCCACGGATAGTTACCACTTCTGGGAAGGAGAACAAGATTCTAATTGATGCAAACCGTGCAACAGTTTTATTAAGATGACACGTGTACTAACCTTATTTAATTTCAGTCGCTGCAGGAACTATCATCGAAGGTGCTAAGCTTACTCTCGGCCTGTTGCAAGAAGTCCTGAATGTCCTCGCTAACGTAAAACGCAAATGCGCTGTAGGCGTTGACAACGAAAGTGGACTTCGCTGGCAGGAAGGTTCTACCTACTTCTTTTCGGGAGCTGCGGATGAAAACTTGCCTTTTTCTGTTAATCATGGTAAAAGTTAATTACCATTTGCAGAAGATAGTTAGTGTAGTAATAATTATGCTTTACCTTGAACGGCACAACTTGAGCAAAACGACCGTTCTACCTTGTTAAGACGTCATAGCACAAAAACCCGTCATCTTTTTGCGCCATCCTTGTTTTGTGATATCATTGTCCAAGTGATATCACCATTTTTCAGGATTGCCTTTTCTTAGTGCAAAGAGCTCAGATTCATAACTAAACACGAAAAGAAAACGGTCGATAACAAAGCGAAAACAAAAAGATAAGTCACTCAGTACAGAGGCGTTCGTTAAAAGGTCTTAAATAATATTTAAATAATTAATATTAATATTATATTAAACAATTTAAACGCAAGACACTAGGTTTTAGTTTAGAGAATGTTTAGATACTTTTTTCAGTATTTATAATTATAAAGTCTTTGTTACCATCTTTATATCCTGATTTGCAAAGTTGAAGATGGAAAACATGATGTCATGATGTCTAAAGTGAAACGTTTTGTCGTTATTCTAAAACGTTTAAAATCTATTCTAATTCTATGAAATTTCAAATGTGTACACGCTCATCAGTACAGGAGGATCGATTTCCTGTGTATGCCTTGTGTGGCTTACAGAAGGTGCACACAAATAGCTTCTCTAGGATTATATTTTCGTGAGGTCCAAAGTTCAAAGGGACTTGTCCAGAGAGACACACATCCCGCCTTCGCATAGAATTTAACAATTTATCACCTTATTGGTTGAGAGCCAACCACGTCCATTGCACATAACTGCCTAAAAATAATAGTCTGCTCATGGGTGCTACCATCTAAACGTGTTTCACTCCACATTATCTTCTGCTCGTGCGTAATAGTAGTCACGCTCCTGCCTGAAAAACAGGGGCGGATCACTTCCTTGATTTGTCAAACAGTGATTTATATATATGAAACTGACGAAATTTAGTGATTGAATCATACAACGATTATTGAATTTAGTTATCGTGATTTGCTCATCACTAATAAATTAAATCTCCATATTTTGCGATTAGCAAGTTTAATAACTGGTTCTCCGCTTCTTTTTTGTTTATTTTCGATAGCGTATGCCGTACTTTATGGACCTCGCAAGACGACTGGACCAGTTGCAAAAGGAGTTGTCGGAGTCCTGGCCTATTACATTCCAAACATCGACAAGACCCTTGCTGTCATGTTCTCTGTTCCGTTTGATTATAACTGGTACCAAAACTGGTGGAATGCCAAGCTGTACCCTGGAAACGTAAGGGCAAACTATAATCAGTACGTTGATTTGTATTATCACGCAAACCCCTTCAAGGCAAATGGCTGGCATGAGAGATCCCTCGGTTCTGGTCTCAAATTTCGAGGCTCTATGTCCAGCTCTGGTCAAGCTACCTTGGAAATTCATGTCCTTAAAGAATGAGCATCGTGCATGTCAAGCAAGCATGCCTGCACAACTCGCTCGCATATCCAGTTTAAAGATAGAAAGGCTGTATTGTATAATAATGTTAAGCACGGCAACCACTCGATTTATGAAATACTTTAGTTGCACTGAAATCAGTGGGCTTAGCATTTAAGGGTTGAAATGACAAATAAACGTGTGGAAAAAAAGAAACTGTTTCACTGCTTTTTACAAGTAAACTTTAAGAAGCGCAATGACCTTGTCAGGGGCTCCTCTATAATCAGACAAAAATTTTTTGAACAAAAAGCAATCTAAATCATATGCATATTTTTAATTTCCTTTGATCGATTATCTGAGTGGTCTTCGTTGTTCATCGATACTGAATTCTAGCCAAGAATCTCTGTTTCAAGTGGTGTAGGCAACTAACCAGCTATTTGGAAGCCATGGCAGGTCTTGCATTTTGCTTCAACTTGTCAATCATCCCAACCAACCTGACCTTACTATTGAGTTTCTGTTTTGTCTCTGCCAACCGGCCCTGTTGCTCTTTTCGGACGAGATCTATTACTGTCACGTGATTTCTCTGGGATAACCAATATTAACATAGATGGATATCTATATTTTGTCTGTCTACAATCTTAAATTGTTTTTCGCGAGAAAACGTATTTCTCTTTGTATAAAATCGAAACCAAACAAAACTACAACGAAAAAGCTTTACCACTGGGTTTGCAAAGTGATGAAGAAATCGATATAAAGAGAGGAACATTAACCATTATAGAAGGACCTGTAAGGACAAAATGTGAATTGGGCAAAACGTAATCTTTCAATGTGGAAAAGGGATTTGTCAATAGGGGCGCTTTCCATTCAACAAAAAGAATCCCGAAAACAGCAACAAAGGGTAGCGGAATTTCTTGACAAAGTTCTCAGAAAATCCGTAAACATCTGAATTTCCGAAAAGCGAACAATATTACCTAAATTTCCGAAAATTCTGACAAGAAAATCAAATGGAACAGAAATTCCTGGGGAAGAATTTACAAAACTTTTGGTTTACCTGGCAAAAAAATTCTGGGAAATGGTATTTTGGTTGGGAATCGGATTGACAACATTATCCCCTCTTTCAGGACCCTCAGTATGAGTTTGAGTGTTGACAAGCATGGTGTGAGCAAACTAGACTAACTAAATTCAAACACAGAAGGTAGGATACCAGCTACCTTCACTATTACTATTTTTATTATCCTATTACAGGTCGGAGCCATTACTGTATTTAGCCGCTAGTATGTCTGAACAAGGCCATAATTAATCACCGAGTGGCGTGTTTCAGCTTGCTCCAGGGTAATTGCAGCCTTAGAAGCCAGCCAATGAACTTAAATATTTGACTCTCTGTATCCATACAAATGTCCTGACTTCGATCTCTGAGAGGATTTGTCTAATTATCAGATCATTTAGTGAGAATCGGAAGTAACCCCAAGTTTCTGTCACGCTTTCAAGAAAGTGGTCCTTGAAATAACAATTTTCCGGTGCTTGGCAGGCAAAGTGTTTTATGTTAGAATTTACTCGATCGTGTAAGATGGATAAAAAAGGGGAGAAGGCTAGCAAGGGCCACGTGCTCACCGTTCGCGATGGTCGCTATCCGCTGTTGGAAAGGTGGCGGGCCGCCAACGGGAGCTTGTTGAACTGTGGAGAGCCGGTTCTATTGCATTCAGGCGAGACGACCGGGCCACTTGTGGATTTGGAGTTTAAAGTGGCCAGTTTGGCTTCCACTGTTGAGGCTATCATCGCCGATAACTGGTCGGGAACCTGCTGTCCAGTATACATAGTCGGAGACGCTTTCTTGGGAGGCGAGTGATCAAGACGCGACGAAGACCGGCTTGGTTTTATAGATGGCGTTGCAACGGCATAAGCGGAGAGTCTCCGTGGGCATGGCTGTGTAGTTAAATGGTCAGATTGTTGCCTAGCATTGCGATGCCCGGTGCCAGAGGCTGGACTGCCGGGTCCGGTTAGGTTTGCAGCGGCTTAAGAACAGTTTCTGCGAGATTTACGTGGTTTAGGCAAAGTGGAGAACAGCCTAGCTTGAACAATAGCTCACAACTGAGACAGAGTCAAAAGACAATGGGATTACTAAATAGGGGCTGGAGGAGTTGGGAGGGCTATAGCATGCTGAAATCACATGAAAGCATGATGGAAATCACTTGGAGCTTTGTCGTATGATTAACTATATGGCATACGATTACGTTACATTGGACTTTGACCTAAGGCCACTGCACAATGGCTAATATGGGGAGGATAACAGAATTAGTGACAACTTTAGATTACAGCTATCATATAGACTGCAGAGCTCATTAACCACAGTTTAAATGCTTAAACTTCTAATTTAGGCCAAAATGAGGAATATATCTGCCTGTCATTAGATGCGATGTTGCCATGGTAACGGCCTTAATCCAAAAATTGACAACCAAAAACTAAGCCTTATTTCAACAGTATCCATACTGGTAAATCTCTACAGAAAAAACTTTAAAATAAATTAACTAAGTTTCCTTTTCTAACTCGCGCTCTATAGCGAGGGTGTTCGTAAATACACTAGGGATCCACCTTAATGACAATAGAAATAAGCGAATTAGCGCCCGAGCATTTCGGCAGTCATCGTAAAATGTTCATCCAGGATAATTTATTAAAACATGTTCCTGCTTTCAGTGCAAATCGAGTTTCTACTGCTTCAAAGTCAGTCATTTTAATTATTTTGCCATAGATGCTGAGCTGCCATGTTTGAATGCCCTCCCTCGCCATTCTTGGCACGAACAGACTAGGGTGTTAGCCCATGCTGTTGCTGCTTTCTATCTGTTTGTTTGTACAGCACTGCTTGCCCATTTGCCTCATCTAAGCGCATTGTTATATCGTATGGTGGGATCTGCTTGATAGAAGAACTTCTCTGAGGCTTCTGAGCTGCTTTGCTATCTAAAAACAATAAAACGAGAGGCACGTAGAAGTTAAACAAAGTTCCTCCAAGCAAAAAAAACAGGTCCATAGCTAAGTCAGAAGCGTAGTGAGATCTCGTTGTCTTGTAATTCTATCAGGCACGCATATATCCTTTCATCTACACACACCTCACATATCGTGAGTTCCGTAAATGCTCTCTTATGAAACTGTAACTTTGTAAAAGTATAACTGACACTGTTTAGGAATTCTTGTATGCATAGCATAATTATAAAACTATGCAAATGATGTTGCAGCATCCAGTCTCGGCACGTCAAGTAATCTATCCATGATCAGTGTCAGTCAGGGCGGATCTTTGAGGCTTAAGGTGCTTGTGATAAGAGACAATCTCTTCCACAAACTCAGTTTAAATCTCCTCAGCTGTAATTGAAAAGTTGTCTCCAACTAGAGTATAATGGAAATCAAATCCCTGACCTTTGGGACTGCGATTCAAAGTCAAACGTTGCCCCATTGAATATGTATTAAGTAAATTTAAACAAGTAAAACATCTCACCTCTGTTAGCACCTGGAGCGGGCTTCATGTAGGAGTTGTAACGAACTTGTGGCGTGTCAGTCAAGTAAAACTGTTGTGCCAGGTCATAGCGTCGTGGTCTGGTACCACAGTCAACTCTCTCTGGCAGATCACAGTTCATTGTATCTGCTCGGAGAAGCTGGGGAGGGGCGCACTTCTGGCGGTGTGCTTTGCCGATGTTACAGATGATGAATCCTGCGCAGTCGTCGGGGTCTGGGTACAAGCCACTTTCTCGATTTTTGCAGAAATCTGAGCCGGCTAAAAAAATAAATAAATAAAAGTCATGCATGGGAGCAGCCTTGTAACAGTTTCTTGATAAAGCGTATCTTCTCTGTTTTACCTGTATGACATCTTAGAACGGAATTAGCAAGTTAAATCTGATTGAATTCTTTATCAAGAGAATGAGCACGTACGGAAAAAAAAGAACCGAATCACGCTGTAAATACTGACAAAAACACATTTTGCTTTTTTTTTTCTTTTCTGTCAGCATATTTGATGATCATTAAATTTTAAACTACTACTTAAAACGGTTTGACACTAACAGAGGACGTTAACTCTGTTTGGTTTTTCTGCATCTGTTTATGTGGTCGGTCATACTGAAACTTCATTGTAATAACCTGATGCACCATCCTGGCATGGCATCACATGCAAAGCTTTGGTCGAGTCACTCGTTTCACTGGAGACCGCGTTGAGTACTCGCGGAAAATGATTTAGAATGTTGGGGATTTAATGGTAATAGGCTCGTGTCGAGAGAAATTTAAAAAAATGCATGGAACATTTTAAACAAGAGTATTATGTTCCTACTTTGGAATCATTATTAGATATAATAGAATGCCCGATGCACATAACGCAATAACAGTTTAAAAAACCGTATTTTCTTTTGGGGGGGGGGGGGGTGTGGGGGGTCAACTGAGCTTCATCAGCCATAATAATGAAAATGATATAACTGTTCTTAGTATTTAAATCTTTATTGTGGCTCATGAAGTTCGGTTGAGGATCGAAACCATGGTATTGCCTGAACTAAGCCGGACAATGGCATATACAACACGCAACCCAGTCAACAGAGTTGCGCGTCAAGAGTTGCATTCAAATCTTGTGGTACTAGAACGATCAAAGGAGGAATAAACCTATACATCGAGCTCTAGGAACATAAGCTCGATCAGCTAGTGCAAGAGAAACATAAGAATTTCTCTAGACAAGCGTATAGCTCTCTCGAAGTAAAGCTACTGAGGCTCCGAAGAAAAACGTACGAGGGGAAAAAATGATACCCGTGATGATAAGAATCTACATACTGTACTCGCAAATAGTTCTAATCACCCAGGGTTTGGCGTCACAATATAGAATGCGAATAAGCAACAAGTTCACAGTAAACGTCATATTTTGCCCCACAAAAGCAAATACTTGGAGATTTAAAAACATATCTTGCAATATGAGTCAAAACAATACGCGACAGGCAGATAACAGCGGAAATCATGCAGACCTAGGACCTCTTGAAATTTGCTATACGATATAACGGCTCTAATTTCTCCTTATAACACAATACGAAGTGCCCTTCATAAACAAGAGTGAAGTGTCAAAATGGTCGAGAGACCGAAAAGAAAACGGCAAATGTACAAATGCCTTGAATCATAGGTATCGTGTAGGCTTGTCAACCCCATTTTACACAGCCATTATAATGAAAATGATATAACTTTTCTTAGCCCATAAATTTTTGTTGTGGCCCATGAAGTTTGTTTGAGCCCAGAAAATATTTGACTTTCAGACTTTTATTGCGCTTTGACCACAAGAAATCACTAAAAGGTGCATTTTGGAAATGGACCAGTCCTGGCGCCCCGTAATGCCAAATTCGGGTTAGCCTCTTCTAGACCTTCATTTCAGTTAGAGATAATTAGGACACATTTTCAAAATACGGCGAGCGAAACAATAGGGGAGGAGCGCGGCCAGAGAAAGGGGAAGAACGCGAAATCAAAAACGTGTTCTTTCATTTCCCTTTCTCTCGCCGCGTTTCTCCAACATTTTTCGCCGTTTTTTTGCGCTAAGCCCCAACTAACTGAACACTTAAAAGAGGCTAATCTTGGGTCGCCGCGTCTGGCAACTCGCACACCCGATGTCACGAGGTAGGAGAGTGGTTGTCCTATTCTGAATAAGAAACACAATACACGTTTTGTTATGCAGTATACGATTTTGGTTTTAAACACTCCAATAATAGAGCTTTACCTGCTCCTCCCCCAGAGGAAGTACCAGGTGCTCCAATGCCTCCTGTGGTTGGCGCCGGGGGAGGGGAGGGTGGTGGAAGAGGACCAGGAGGTGGCAATGGGGTACTCGGCCCAGGACCTTCACCAGGAGCTACCGTAGATAAAGAAACTCAATGACACGTTGTTTTTAAACATCACAAAGAATGAAAGCAAATCATAGCAACGAATTGTTGGCGGATTATGCCAGTCTACATCGTTTGCATAAAAAAAATAGTCAGTTTTGTTTTGCTATGATAATGTTATTAGGTTTTTAGGAGGAAGCAGTCAATTATTTCTGAAACTTTAATTTACAATGTATGTCACACTTCTCTTTGCAGCGCACATCGTCTACTTACCCATACCCCCTGAAGGATAAGGAGGTTTGTTTCCTTGGCCTGCGCATTTAATACCACTTGGATCGGCGGCTAAAATATGTAACAGCAACAACACATGAAATAAGTAAAGTTATGCGATATTTTGTGGAGGAAATAACATAACACACACTATGCACAGAGAATTCAATCAAACACTGAGACAATTTTCAATGGGCTTTATTTTCCTTTTGAAAACAAAGATCTTCGGCACTTTATTTACACTTTGCGGAACACCTTACCTCCAGCCGCAAATCCGGAAAACTGCACATCACTTAGAATATTGTTATCATTCTGCATGGACGGCAAGACCGCTTCCCTTTGCTCTCCGGTCACTGCGGTCACTCGTACAGTCATGGGAAAGTCAACTTTACCCAGACCATCACCGACAAAGTAATTGTCAGAAGTCCTCTTGAGACAAGAATACTTTCCGTTCTTAAGGATTTCCATACCAGCTACCGGAACTCTGAAAACAAATTGAAACTAGAAATGACGAACTTTAACAAAACCGTTGTCTTAGTTGAAAACAGTAACTGCTACTAACATTCAGCACGCCTTATGTAGTTTTCAAATAACTGTTTAGCAGATTTTGTGAAAGAGTGCAAATCTAGAGCGCAATTCAACGAAACTTGCTTCTGACTTCTCATATCTCAAAATATTTTTTTAGTACAAAGTTATCTTTAAACGAAACAGTAATTTGAAATAGTTTGATCTGAGTGGAAAAGTTCACAAGGGAACATAGATAGTTTGTTTTCTTTAAGACACGAAGAGGAACGAGAAGAACCACGGCTCGTCAAGCTCATCAAAACAGCTGAGTGGTATGATTTTTCTTTCTCCCTCCCTAATGTAAATGTTGCAAGAATAATGACAGGAGAAACATAATTTTTCAGTCAGTCTATAGACCCTATGCAAAAATGGCTGCCTTTAAATCATTCTTTTGTTCATATTCAAAATAGCCTGACTGAACCTCGTTCGGGATAACAAATTCTTTACAATTTTTGTCTCAAAAACGAGGTTAGTCAGGCTAATTTAAATACGAACAAAAGAATAATTTAAAGGCAGTCATTTTTGCACAGGGTCTATAGTTAGATATAGATATTGCAACATTTGGGACCCGGCGCAAAACAGTCACTCGCGCATCTTATGCGTAGATGTAATGAAGATATCATTTGCTTATAGCTAATGGTTTGAACCCAGGATTATCAGTAGTTCGAATAGTGTGATTATCCCTGTGGGAGTGGTTCTGAAAAGAACTGTTGCTGGTGACTGACTTTTGGAAAACCTGCATGAGCGGAAGTCAACTTCAGAGTCAAATAAATAATGTTTGTCAGTAGATAATGTTATATGGCTGGTCCGTATAAAGTGATTGATCAGTTTAGCCATGATAGTATTGCCTAAACGATTCTCGTAAAATTCGTCATCAGTCATTGGTCGGTTTGGATCCGTCTATTGTAAGTCAAATTGGCCGGTTTGTGGTCCGTCTTTTTTTGGTCGAAAGAAATCGGTATGTTTGAAGTCTCTCAGCCAATGCCATCATGGCTAAGCTGACCAATCACTTTTAACGGACCAGACTTATAGAGAGCGTGATGTGTTTATTTGTTTCTTTATTTGTTTGTTTGTTGGAAAGCCCAAAAGTATCATATTTCAAATTATTAAAATCACGAATAGCATTATCTTACTTGATATTTCGCGCTTGCAATTTGACATACCACGGGTTGCTTCCAGTGAATCGAAACATGATGTTGCCATTCTTACCCGCGACCGTCGGACAGTCAATGGCTTTGGTTTCGATTTCCCATCTCCCGTCGCCAGGGATATACAGATCATAGCCACCTGCAGTCAACAAGGAGGTTTGGTTTAGTCGCGATCAAAACAAGTCGGTTGATCGAAGGACTTAAAACTCCTATCTATAGTAATTAACCTTGGGAAGTTAAATGCTTGGGGTTGTAAACTTAAAAGTAAATAAAGATTGATACAATTCAAGAAAATTGTTGAGCACGATAAATGTCATTATTATTCATTCAAAATATTTCCCCGTTTCTGATTGGTTAAAAACACACGCATAATTCACCATAACCAGCTGCTGTTTACCAAATTTGGAAATAATCTTCGTCATATTGAATCAATGACGTCAAAAGTGCAGCCCGCTGAAAATTATTGAAGCGATGACGTCAGGTTATTGAACCGTTGACCGAGAAAACCTGGGGACAGGATTGTGGGTTTTTTTGGTGAGCAGAAAAACAAAGAGCGAAATAGCGAAACTCCTTTAAGAACGTGGAAATATTTTGAATGAATAATAAAGTAATTACTGAATTCGGCTTTCGTAGGATATGAAGAATTCTACAGATCTCGGAGGGTGTTTCCACCTCGGCTTTCGGCCTCTGTGGATAGCACCCTCCTTGATCTGCAGAATTCTTCATATCCTACTCAGCCTCATTCAATAATTGCTAATTGTAGTGCTAGCTCGGCATATTTTAGTATGCTTCGGAAATTTAAGCCCAATATTTTCCTGAGTTGACGCTGAAAATTAGCAGCCTTAAAATGTTTCAATTTATTTGAAACTCCGGTATTACGTTAAATATGGATTAATCTTATTGAGGGCCAAGTATAAAAATTCATCAAGTGGTTTTTAATTCACGCCCGATTTAAGAATTTTAGGGGCAATTTTTGATAAAATGCAAAATAACGGGCTACACCAGTTGATATTCATTCCCTTGTTTCTGAAAATCAAACAGAGCGATTTCTCTGAGATTTTCACTCGAGGTAATTATATGTTAGAAGATTCATTTAAGACCAGAATACCATTCAGTCAAGTCTTGTGGACATAGTTTGCGCATGGTTAATAGAGAGGACTGGTTAGGAAGCCCGGCAAACATCAGAGGAACAAACAAAGATGCCAAGATTTATGTTGGAAAGTCCACGACCCTGCACAATCTTTTGTTTTGCGCTCATACACTATGCATGAATTACGTAACCAACACATTTCTATTGGTTAGTTCCTCAGCTCGGAGTAAACAACTATTGTGTTTTGTGCACGGTCAAGGCCAAAAAAGCGAACAAAAACCTACAGCAAAAAACTTTGTCGAGTTTCTCAACCATGACCCTCTATTCACTATGGTTTGCGATAACATTTAAAACAACTTTGCTTTTGTTGCATTTTGACACCTTGAAAATTCACTCGTAATTTTCTCGAAAACGCTCTTATAGATTTTTTTTACAATTTTGCCATCGTTGTGGCAGCTATGTCAAGTCCGAGATCCCGACGTCGTATATCCGAAATCATGTCTGGTGGCAAGTTATTCGGTCTTAGGTAAAATGGGGCATGGTGTCATTTCGTTGCGATGGTAACTCAGATGTACCCCATTTGAAACTTTCATCTTTCTCTAGCACACCATTAACATTTGACTTTCTGTTGGATTGATAATGGTGGTGCTCTAGTCGCTCAAAGTGAAACGGTATCGTGACTCAAAAATCCGATCGAGCCACCTTAAAATGTTAAAAGACAATCGATCGTTTGTATGTTAATATAGCCCCAATTTAATGCTTCTTCGTGATGTTTTGTCCTATGACCCAATCGTCGAATGACCGGAAAGGGGAGGAAACATTACTTTTTTTTAACCTTAAAACCCTTTAACCTTACAGACTGTTTTCTCATTACATTAACCATAGTGGTACCCTGAAAACTTAATGAAGCGACCATGTTGGGGTTATTATGGATTGGGTGAATTTTCTTACTCAACATTCCTGATCATGACTCAGGTATTAAACCTCTTGAGCGAAACCAAACTCGGGCGGAGTTGCACTATTTTCACTCTAGTGGTGTACATATCAAAGCTACTGATCTCTATGGTTATTTTATGCTCATATGAAATTCACCTTTGCCACAGCCTCCACACAAATCATGAACAATGGCTTTGGTAACTCCAGTGACGGGATCTAAGCCACTTCCTTTTCCTGAACCTTTAATTTCCACGCACATTCCACAGCCGAGAGATTTCTGAAAATCATCTCGACCTGCAGCCACTCTTATCCAACCAGGCTGAGAGGACATTGGAGAGAGGGGATCTAAAGCGCATGCGCCACCCCCAGGATACTCGCCGTAGTAGGTGGCCTGAAATTAAGAAAGGTTGTCAGCTTTCAAAAACCTACTCTGGACTATTCGAAACCAGATATTCACTTGAGAAGTCTCTGACCGCAACAGGCCGGATAACGGAAATAAGCCTCCACTTAAGATGAAACAACAATGATTTTTCGCATTCAAGGCTGTCTGTAAGTGCCTTTTTTAACCCTTCCCCTTCCCCCGAGGTAGTAGGACGACGAATTGCAACGCAGTAAATTGCAAAACGACCCGTTCTCTATATCAAGTTCCGCACTTTGAACTGACTTGCGAGAGGACGAAGAGGACAAGTTCGCGAATGATACCCAACTTTTCGAAAAAATTCTCACCGTGAATTTCCGTGCAATTAATTTGACTCCGCTCCCGTATTTTCCCGGCCTCTCGGATAGGTGGTTCACATTTCGGAAATAAGTCGATTTTCGGGTTTATAGAAAATCCGCTATTTTCGTTTTGAAATTTTCTGAAGGCTGTCTGCAGTCAAATGGAAAGTGCCCATTTTATCATATTGCAATAGAGTAGCATCAAATACGAAAATTGTTGAAGTATATTCTAACGAAATTATTAATCTTAATTTGTATGCGTCATAGTTACGTATGGCGCAAAGCTTCAACGTATGTAGCGGAGAATTAAAAGCTAATTATGGTGATATAATGTAGTTATTAATAACTAAAACAACAAAAAATATTATACGAAGATGGTATTACTTTTAATGCATTACTTTTAATATATTACTTTTCCTCTCTTTGTGGTATAAAGAAATGTTGCTGTTGTTGTTGTTGTTGTTGTTGTTTTGATGGTGAGAACGGAAGGAGCGTTTTTCCTACCTCAGATTTGTACGATTGTTTGTGCCTATTGTAAATGTATTCAGCACTGGAAACATCAGTGGCTCGCTTGTCCACAGTATGATCCTGTATGGTAAGAAACATCAACAACAGAAATAAGTTAAAAAAACACACACACTTTTATCTAGTTAATCGAGTTTTTTCTTACAATTTACCTCTCGGGTTTCTTCTGCCTGAAATTGCTTTATGTTAACATTGCAAGTGATTTCCTGAAAATAAAAATGATTTAAATTACAATATTTAGAGAACATGTCTTATGAACACTATCTTATTACATGAAATTTTGCCAACACGTTGATTTCGCGAATTTTGTGATTAAAAAAAAATGTGCTACCAAATTTAAGTGTCGCGAACATAACATGACGCGAAAATTACGTGTCTTGTGAATTTTTTGACGCAAAATTCAAGGGCATGTTAAAGTAACATTGGCAAGGAAACAAACAGTGTGTTGCTCAAAAACGCAAAGTTTAAGGGCCACCGGTAAAATACAAAATTTTCTTCCATAAATTGCGTAGTTTAAGGGTCGCGAAATAGGTCACCTCGAAAAACGCGAGATAAACGTGTCGTGAAAATCTCATGTAATAAGATAAATGGTTTTCAGACGGGTCTTTCTATATCTTGGTCGAATTGGAATTTAAAAATGAAATTCAAAAGGCAGATAATCACAAGAAAGCCCTCAGAAAATAAAAATCAAACTCATCTTGCACATAAACGGCACGGAATTGATCTGGTGAACGACTGGTGAAAGACGAGTGCTCTCACCACAATACATGCTAATCGATCAACTCATTCAAGGAAAATACCAAACAATTATTTCAACTTTTCTTGTGGGAAATGTCTACTTCATAACGTTAAGTTTGTACAATAATTTTAAATTTTATAATTTTCTGGATTTATTACCCTGGGGGAGTACTCCCAGAAAAGAAAGGTGGGATGCGGCTCGTCTTCCATAACCCTCTCCCTATGAAAGACGAAAATCTGCAATTTTCACATTCCATATCCTTAGACCAATACGTTGACTTAGACCTGCCTTATAATTAGGCCTTAGTAAAACTGGTAAAAGCAATCCTTCGTCTAAAAACTTACTCAATTCATGCGTAATAATATTGTAAATAGTCGTGCGTTTTTGTCATAAACCCCTGGCTCGGGAGATTGGGCAAACACTCTCTACGTTAAAAGCTACCTATTACCTATTACCTAGTTACCAGAATTCAAAAAGCATACCCTATTGAACGCCGAAATCGCCAAAATCGATACCCTTTTTACGAACAAAACAGCTAAAAAATATACCCTGTAATTTGGAGCCCCACATACCTATATAGAATAGTGCATCCTGTCCCCTTTGGGTTCTAAATACCTGATTTCAATAGAGGGAGAACAAAACTACAGTAGCGTGGTACTTTCGTCATTTTATTAGAAATCTTTGGTTGTTGTTATTGTTTTGCAAAGCCAGTACTGTTGTTTTTCACAGCCAGTACTCATATGATTATTTTTTACCTGTTTTTTTTTTTTTTTTTTATCGCTTATTCTATTGGAGAAATTATTATGGGACAGATCACAGCATGACGGGACTGAAAATTATTATGTTTTCATTGTTAGTACGTTAGAGTATTAGACCGGCATTGTCTGTGGCCGATAGGTAAAAGTTACTGTATACAAATTGTGAAAAAATAGCACTCATTATATTTCAAGATTATTCACCTGAAGAAGTAATCCAAGAATGAAGAGTACAAAATATGCTAGGAATATGCGATATCGATCCATTTTAACCTGCCGAAGACGAAAAATAGCCCATTGGAAAAAAGTAAAAGGTTTCTACGTTTTAAAACTTTCGATAAAACAGTGAATAGATAGGGTAATCTTACCAGTGTTTTCACTTGAAACTGCTGCTTTGGCTTTATGTTGCAGCGATAAAACAATAACTAAATCGACTTGAAACTGAATGAAAATAGCAAACTACCGTAATTTAGCGGCCCTTTGTTTTTTATGACAATGGCACTTGAAAATTTACATAAACCACCATAACGCCACCAAAAACAAATAAATCCTCTTCAGTTGTTGGTCATCTGCTTCAGGTGATATAGGACAAATTTAATTGATCTGTCATCTTTGAGTGACGTGTTTAATCAAGCGTTCAAAGATATAGAAAATAAAAAAAAAAAACAATATATATGTTCTTGTCAAGCACTTTGAGAATGAAACGAAGTTATTGTGTTTAGCACAACAACAACTAGAGACACCCTTGAATTTGTTCAAAACCCTTCGATATATCAATACTCTGTGAAGACAAAAACACAAGTTATTCCGCCTGAATACAGGGGCGAAAAGGACATGGAAGTGATCCCTGGAAATCTTGTGCTGGGAAGTTTTCCGGAAGTGTCAGCTTTAACTGGAATGAAAACGCTTATCCTTTCCGCTGATGGCTTCTTTGCTGGTAAAGCTAATTATTTTCACTGAGAAGCTTTTCTCTTGGAAGGTTATCACTGAATAAACATTGAAATCACTAATATACTTCGGTGCTCCATCGATCAAAATGCAGAGAAAATGTGCTACCAAATGTAAGCACTATCCAGCCAGTTGTTTAACACAAGTCTGGTGCAATATTTGCTGACTAAACTGGTGGTTGCGCTCAGCTGGGTGGAAAACGTGTAAAGTTTATTTAGCTTGGTGGGGAGTTTCCTACAACGCCGAGCAAGAAACAAACAAGCAAACAAAAATGCTTCAGAAGTACGTCTTATTTCTCTGTAATAAGTGGAATAATGTATCACTTTAGCAGAGAAGATGAACAGTACGATAGTTAATCCTCGATTTATCCTCGATAATCCTTACCAGGTTATTTTTAGATCAATCTCCGTTTCGGGAATCTAAGTTTAGAAATAAATAGCCCCCTTCTGGGACGTGAATTCTGCTTAAGTCGACAGCTCAGGCTGCTACTCAACGCACGTGATGGCATTATCACTGAGTGGTGGAGCTACAAACAGGTTGAAAGGGAATCCTCTGGGAATAAACTCTTTGATAAGTACTCTTCCCCTTCTTCCGTTTTGTCCAATCATGTTTTTTTTAGTTTCATTTCGATGGGAAGAGGCATAAAACAAAAGATTATATCGAATCATAAATAAGAACTAATGGACCGCAATTATATATTGCCCTCACGGGAGTTAACTGTCTCATCTGGAGATGCTCGTTTTGCTAGGAAAAAGGAATCAATCAAGACAAAACGCCGTATACAAGGACGTAATACACTAGGACATCATTCACATAGACTCGCTTGTATTTATTGGATGAGATTGTCTAGCCTTGCTGGGAAACAAGGACTGATCCATCATTATATTTGACAATAGGAGATACAAGAAAAAATTACGATAAATAATATCACATTCTAGTTGTCGACTGATTAGGGACTCGTCGATTACCTCAAAACTAAAATATAGAGACCTTCTCCTCATTCCTTCCACGAAAGAAAAAAGAATCGCTCGTATTTGAGCAGTTACACAATGCTAGCCTTCAAAAACAATCAAAAGAGGCGAGCAGGTTTCCAAGTATCGATTCACCTGAAATATCTGACTATATGTTCCTGCCAACTGTGCAAACACGATGAATGACATGTTAAATCTTCGTTATTTCCTAATTGTATAGCTTGAAAGTATTTTCCATTTAGCTGTCAGACTTATCAGCACAACACACTTCAGCTAACAATGAATCGTTGTCGTGTGATGGTGAGGCCAATTCATCGAGTCTTTTCGGGTGTTGACACTGTGTTGATTCCGGCACTGAACACGGGCTTCCAGTACCTTTTCTGTCGTCTTCCTCTTCGTAAGTGATACATCATTCCACTAAAGCTGCAGTACGCAGTCAATTCTTCAGACTCGGATAAGTCAGTATCTGCTAACTAAGTGATTTCCGAAATGCTGCCCAAATCGTGCTTCCGTTTGTTCTTTTGCTTCCTGGTGCAGTCGACTGTCTCTGCCATTAACAAGGCTAGCTTAACATCAGTTCTGGATGACAAAACGCCGCAGATAGCCGACCAAACATTTAACATCAACAACTGGGGCCTCGGATATATTGAACGAAAGCTGCTGACAGATATCAAAGCCAAACTAGACTCTTTGTTTGATAAAGGTAAAATGTTTTAAAACTCCAAATAAAGCCCATGAGCGGCTTAAGATAGACCTCTTTCTGACTTGATCTTCGTAAATGCTAACTCCATTTTGATTTGATTCTTCAGTCACCAGACATACCTGTCCAGAAGGTTGGGTTCATTATGGAAATTCGTGTTTCCTCGTTATCAACATCCCAACCCTAAAGTGGAGCGACGCTCGGAGAACTTGCCAGAATCTGGGAGGAGACCTCGCCACAATCAGAACATCTGGGGAAAATAACTTCATCTTTGGTCTGCTAAAGAAGCAGAAAACAGTCACAGATTGGGGGGTGTGGCTTGGTTTTACCAGAAAGTCCGACGAAAAGTTCAACTGGATCGACGACACTCCACTTGAGGGTAACTATTCTCCGTGGGCAGGTGGACAACCGAACAATTCAAATAACAATGAACATTGTGGCAACATGTTTGGAGGAGAACTTAGTGGGGGAAGCTGGAATGACTTATGGTGCTCCCTGAAAGAGTCCCATCTTAAGCACGCCCCAAGTATTCTCTGCCAGAAACAGTCCAACTAAACTAACGATTTTGCTCTTTATTTTACCGTAGAACTATATAAAAGTCAAACTTGGCTGGGTTGAAAGGCATCAGTTCAGCCATTTGTTATTGTTGGGCAAGTAATTAGCTTGATTTATCACGATCATTTTGTTGTTTTGCTTGAACTGCTATAAGTGATGTGAAATTAAAATAAAAATGTACTTGCTTGCGAATCGTTCAAGCTGTAATTTTAATTTGTTCCTGTTTAAAATTTTTGATCCAAACTGTTTAAAAAAAAATGTTATGGATTTGGAAGATCAAGTACTGTGACGCCATCTTATACAGGAGTCAAGAATTAGAACAACTACTGGAATGATAAGAATTTGATGAAAAACGAAATTCCTTATAAGCAGTTTCGAGAATACTAATACAAAAGCATCTTAAAATACGTGTAATTTACAGATACACAACAGCCGGTACTAGTCTGTTAGCTGCCATTCATTAAAGATCCCACTGAAAATGGAATAACGTACGTCTAGACGAGCATTACGGCAAAACTAGACTTTTGGCCCTGATGTCTTACACAAACTGGATTAAAGATGAGAATTTTCAATACGCTGTAGCTAAAGTGGTTCAAAACTGGTTTAAAAGCAGTGGCAAGCTCAAAATGTGGCAATAAGATGGAAAATATTCATTTGACTGAAATGAATAATATGCGATCGCATGATAAATCTTGGCTAAGAAAAAGTAAGCAAAATCATTGCAATATTTACTTTTCAAACTTAAGGTAGCACAAAACACATCAGGGAGATGAAATGATTTTCTCAAGCACTTAGTGCTTGGAAAATTTTGTACGCGGCAACAAAATAAATTGAACTTATTGTGCTAATTTAATAATCAAACCGTTTACCTGTATTTTAATGGTTTGTTGCAGTTTGTGACTCTCGAAGAACTGGCTTGTTTGATAGACCTCGACAGAATCAAAGCAGGTGAACATAACCTTTAGCAGGCAAGTAAGCAAAAAACGGAATCCCAATTTTGGGTACTACTCTTGACGTTCGCAGAAAGTCGGGTGATGAGTTTTATACCCTTCAAACCTGGGTTAGTGATAAGGACAACGGAAAATTTTGGTCATAAATCATAAAAGGTAATTGTCAAAAATGTATAACGCTGGCCAAGTTGACAGTTGTTTACATATCAACTGGTCAACCCAACTGTCCTTTATTGTTTTACGGTAGGAAAAGTAATTATTAGTAGCTTTTCTTTTGTGGAAATTATGCCTGAAATCATGGAAATTCTTATTTCGATGCACCCTGGATCAAAATCAAGACAAAAAGTGCTGAGACACAGGCAGTTGCCATTTGTTTGACACAATTGCTGACATTTCTCCAATTGTGCAGTATTTATTGGATAAACTGATAGTTTTACTCAGCTGGATGGGAAACGTTGAAAGTATATTTAGCGTGCTGGAGATTTTCTTAACCATTAAACTAGGAGAAAGCAAGAAATATGTATAATATAGTGCATGGGTCCAGCAAGAGAGGAGAATGTTACGAGAGTTATTCCCATGGCCACTGGAAAATTTTGAAACCATTTCTAAAGCATTTCCTTTGCAAATGACAATATCTGAAAATTTGCATATTGACAGAAATTTTACAATCTCTTAAAG
This sequence comes from Platygyra sinensis, assembly GCA_019787425.1. NCBI lineage: Eukaryota > Metazoa > Cnidaria > Anthozoa > Scleractinia > Merulinidae > Platygyra > Platygyra sinensis. Next base: position 63,567 of record JAHPZR010031204.1, read on the forward strand.
TTACAGATAAAGCTTTTTTTTTAATTTCAAAATCTTTCGGCAAAAAAGCAGGCCCTTGCCCACGCCCATTGTGGCGAACACGAGAAAAGCCATTTGACGTAATCTGTTATCTATACGAAATGAAGAAAATGTATATTACATAGAAATAACTCTCAAAAAAAAAACAAAAAAGTGTGTACATTTTAATAAATGTTTCGTTTTCAGATCGCGAAAAATGTCTGTCATGGTGCTATTTTTCTTGTCCTTTTTTTGTTAAAATAATATCACAAAATGTTAGTAAAATCTACACAAATAAACTACACACAACGTGACATAACACAATAAATTAGTTGAATCAAAAGCGTTCGTTGATAACTTGGGTATTAAGAGTATCGATTGCAAAAGTAAATTTTGTTTTAGAGTTTTGCGGCTTTCCGTGATTACTTGATTGAGGGAAAGGCCGCAGACTGCCATATGTTGCTTAGAATGATTGGGAAGATTAAGTGTCTCGCGACCGGCTTAGACGCATTTTTTGTCGTCTTTCTCTACGCGACGAAAGGTGCCCTCGGAAACGGTCACCTGGTCATCCCCCTGTTTGGACGACGAAATTTTTTTTTTTTTTTGCAAAGAGTGCAAGTTATGCAGTAGATGGCATTGGCTGAGGTACAGGTGAAATAATCAGTGCTCTTGATGGATCGCTTGGGTGCCAATACCTGCGCATGAAAGGACATTTTTTGCATCGTATGCCTGTGCATTTAAAAGTTCCAGGTTGATTACTTGTTTGGAATGCACCTCTAACTAAAAAGTTATCTATGTTTTTGTCCCGTTTGAATGAAATTAATGGAGGTTGCAAAAAGATTCTACCAGTATCGGGATCATTTTGAAGTAGTTTAAAGTTTTTAGCATTATGGAATTTATGTACAGCGTGGTCGTAAGGGTAAAATGTGAGGGTGAATGCCAATTATTTTTTTTCCACGGAAGGCTACTTAAATGACGGGGAGATGTGGTTCTCTGAACCCCTCGTAGACTGATATGAGCAATACTGGTGCATAGGTCGCGCGGCCGCGGCCTGGATACCACAACATAAAAGAAAAGGTGCGCATGGGTTGTTCCTCTGAGTCGTGGTGTGTGAAGCCATGTCGATTGGCAGTACAAGGTTGGGGAGCAGGAGGGCCTCCTGATGGGGAGGAAAGATGCCCTCCAATGGCCCGGGGACCAGTATTGCTCATATCAGTCTACGAGGGGTGGTCGGAGAACCACATCTCCCCGTCAGGTTAGTAACTTTTCGGGGAAATATAATTTCTCCTTCACCCCTCTCCGACTGATAGTCGCAATACTGGTGCAGTGTACCAATGCAATACTGCCAAGCGAATAAGACAAGGCCAAGTAACAACCATAACAATTTAATAACACTGCACAAAGCTAGATGAAGTTTTAAGGACCTACAGCAATACAATACCTCCTGCAAAAAGGATAAGGCAAAATAACACAACCATAATGAATAATAACTTCTCAAATGAGGCTTAATGTTCTACAACAGTACAAAACCTCCTGTAAACTGTATAACAAAGAGGTATTCCACGATTTAATAGTCTAACCATCAAGGCACCAGCAGATGACTCACTGTGGTAGAACCGTTCAAAGGTGTGCACGGAAGCCCATTCCGCTGCTTGAAAGGTAAGACAGCAGAAAGTCCTGCCGCGGCAGCAGCTGAGGCAGACGCTCCCCTAGTCGAGTGGCCAGTGTAATTCAATTCAATCCCGGCCATACGTAAGGCTCTTGACAGCCACCGAGAGACTGAATGACTTGAAATTGCCGTGTGCGGAGATATAAATGACATTAGTAGTTGTGTTGATTTCCGTAATCCTTTTGTCCTCTCCACATAAGCAGTAAGACTACTAACAACACAAATCTTGGGATTCTCTGGGAATGCCAAGAAAAGGAACTTCCGAGCTGGGTGACTAGGTCTAGGGTTCTTCACATAAGTGGGAAGTGAAGATCCCCATGGTCCCTCTTTCCTGAGAGGATTTGTCAAGTCCAAGGCAGACAGTTCATGAGCTCGTGCTGCTGTAGTTAGTGCTAATAACAAAACAGTTTAATGACAAAGCTGCTTGAGCGTCAAGTCTTCTTAAGGTTCATAGGACTCCAGGAATGACAAGGTAGTCTTAATGTTCCACGTAGAGCAGTATCTAAGTTTAGGGGGTTTCATCTTAAACACCCCTTTCATATAACGAGCCACAACGGGAAGACTTCCTAACTTAGTAGTACCAACTGGGTCATGATCCTGCGAAATAGCTGACCTATAGAGAGCTATAGTCCTGCATTATAAGGTGCCTTGGGTGACTAGGGATGCGAGGAATGCAAGAACTCCTGTTACTGGAGCTGAAATAGAACAGAAACCTCGTTGAGATCACCAGCGAGCCCAAGCCCTGCAGGGCCCTGAGTACCGCTTCTGGGTGGTATTTCCCCATGAGGTCAGCAAGATGTCACAACTCTTGAAGGCCTGTTGCTTGGTAACGGTCCCTGACCAGACTGTCATATGCAGGGACTTCCACAGGGGATGGTATGCTGTTGGTTGTGAAATGTGGGAGAAACAACAGAGACTGGCGCTGGGGTAGCAGCAGTGGGTAATCCACCAACATCTGAATGAGGTCTGGAAACCATGGCTGTCCCGTCCAGTTCAGGGCACTTAGGAGGACTGCAGTTGCTCGATCCTCTTTGATCTTCCTCAGTACCCGAGGCAGGAGGACTACGGGAGGATTGATTAGACAAGTCCATTTGCGCCAAGAGGAATGCATCCACAGCCAGAGCTCCCGAATCTGGGTACCTGGAGACATACTTGGGTACTTGGTGGTTTAAACGGGATGCAAAGAGGTCCACTTCTGGTGTTTAAAATCTCTGACGAATGGACTGGAAGATCTTTCTGTCCAATGTCCATTCGGTTCTGGTGTTCGATTTGCCTGGAAGCTGTGTCTGCTACCAAACTTTGAATGCCCGCAATATGCTGAGCTGTCGGTGATACTCCTGCTGTCAAGGCTACTGCCAACAGCTCTAGGGCTTCTGCAGTCAGAGAAGGAGAGCGGGTGCCTCCTCTCTTAATTGTTGATATACGCCACCGCTGTGGTGTTGTCTATTCTCAAGTGAGTAGTCATAAAAGGTCAAACTTAGCCGGATTGCAGATTTCCTGCATACTAATTTGGATTCCCCGCATACTAATGTGGATTTCCTGCATACTAATAAAGTGTCTTCCTCCATACTAATGTGGATTAGGTGTCTATGGATTAGGTGGAATAGGTAAATCATTACTATTCAAACTGTCCAGGTAAAAATGCGTTCCTCCATACTAATAAGCGTCACTCTAGTACAATGAAAACAATGAACTTGCCTAAACTTGCCCGCTAATAGTTAACCCTGATTGGAAAAAATCTCTTATGTGTTAAAATTACAAGCGCGAACTTTAACGAAAGCGCTATCGTTCTTGTAATCGCTTTGCTGCAAAAGTTTATCTCCGAGACTTTCAGTTTATTCGAAACGTTTATCATGAAGATGGCTTTTTTTTCACTAGCGTTGTTGATCTTCACACTGCTTTGAACGCTTGTTTAACTGTCCGTGATTGGGAAACGCTGACAACCGCAAATTTTTCAAAGCGTAGTAAGGTTCTCTTTAATTAAGCTTTCTCTGAAAACGTTCTCCGATTTTTAGCCTGCAGTGCAGGCGTTTTCGTTTTGGAGCTCGCGGTCGTAAGTTCGCCGCCATATTGGCTTGAGCAAAGTGGGTGGGGAGGGGCGGGGAAAAACGGAACAAAACGCCTGCCCGTAAAGGCTGTGAAAACGAGAAACACCCCCTATTTAGTTGCGCTTCACAGATCTTCCGGTAATGAACAATCGGCCAATCAAAATGAACCTTCCGGAAACTACATTTTACTTCCGATAAAAAAAAAACACACGTGAAGAATCCACATGCTACCTCCAAACATCGGCGAGAATCGAACGTGTCAATTATGTAGTGCAGAAATGTCTGAAACGAACCCTAATGAAAATTGTAGGCTTTGCAAGGTTTTTTTCAAAGTGAAATTTGGAAATCTTGGCAGACAAAGCCATTCTTCGTCTGAGAATCTCTTCAAACCGTCGAAACGGCAGGATTGCTTTGGAGTCTGAGTATCCGAAATTTGCAGTCAAGTAGGATTGAAAGCTAAGAAGATGCTCTAAAACATGGTGTAATTCGTTCTAATGCGCCGTTGAAATATTTGTCTGAAAAAATTTCGAAATGTTCATTTTTTCCGGTCATGTAATAAGTTACGCCGTACATTAGGAAAAGTCAAGAAGATGAAATATTGAATATCTCTGGTTATATTCAGCGAAAAACTCTAATTCAAAGTTCTTTAGAACGCTTAGAAAATGTTTTAAAACATGCTGTAATTCGTTCTGATGCGCCGTTGAAATGTTTGTCTGAAAAAATTTTCGAAATGTGTTTTCCGGTCATGTAATTAGTTACGCCGTACTTTGATGAAAATCACGAAGATGAAAAAATTAAATATCTCTGGTTCTATTCAGCTAAAAGTTGTCATTCGAAGTTCCTTAGAAAGCTTAGTAAATGCTCTAGAACATGCTGTAATTCGTTCTGATGCTGCTGATGCGCCGTTCAAATGTTTGTGCGAAAAAACTTTTCGAAATGTGTCTTCTGGTCATGTAATAAGTTTTACGCGGTACATTAACGAAAGGTCACGAAGATGAAAAAATTAAATATCTCTGGTTCTATTCAGCGAAAAACTCTCATTCTAAGTACTTTAGAAATCTTAGAAGATGTTCTGAAACATGCTGTAATTTGTTCTGGTGCGCCTTTGAAATGTTTGTCTGAAAAAAACTTGGAAATGTGTTTACCGGTCGTGAATTACGCCGTACATTAAGGAATAGACCTTTTTCGCTTGTACATTTTGTTTTCCCAATACAGACATTTGATGATACTCAGGAGATTTGATCCTTTGTCTTGTTCATTAAAGAGAGTACATGCAGACATATTCATGCTTGCATGTACCCTTTTTAATGAACAAAACAAAAGATCAAATCTCCTGAGTATCATCACATGATCTGTATTGGGAAAACAAAATGTACAAGCGAAAAAGGTCTATTTCCTTCACACGAACTATATATCGATTTACAGTTTATTGGCAGTCATCAATCTATTAGCTTGAGACCGCACCAATCACAGACTCCGTTCCTGGGCGAACGACGTTTCTCAAACAAACAATGACTGCCGGCAGGCGTATTTTTCCTTTCCCTCCCCCTTCCCCGCTACTTCTCCTTTCAGCCTAACTCTCACCCCCTGGGACGCATTTTTGTCTCTCTCCAAGCCTCTTCCGAGTTTGAATCCAAGATGGCGCTCGCTTGATCAAACTCGCAGCCTCGCTCGCCAAAATACGCCTGCATTGCAGGCTACCGATTTTCGAAACCGAGCTCTTTGGTTTGGTTTGGTTCATAAAAATACCTGTTAAGTTTTTGTCTGAACTCTCAGCTTTGCTGACGATAGAGAAAGAGAGAATTAAAACTTAGCTAACTGCTCGAGTTTTCCGCTCCGTTAGTCACACACTGAACTCCACTTAATTCAACCCTAGATTTGCATGCAAACTCGAACGGAGAAACCCATGGGACAGCTCTATCATTGAAATTACAACAATAGCAGTTCGGAGCGCTTAATTTAAACACGCGACAATAAATATTTTTGAGCAGCACGTTTTCTAAAGAGACTTTATTGCTTGTTTAGAGAGAGATTTAAAATAAATAAAAAATAAATTTACTGACAACGAAAGCTCCAACAACTACGAAGTGTTTAACACAAAGTAAATCAAGAAATTAGGATGCAATGAACAATAATACTGAAATCCCCTTAACAAAGAAATAAACTGCAGTAGAACAACACACTAGATATTGCTTTGAAATACATTGTTATTGAGAACAAAACAGAGTAGTTCTAGTCTTCATCTTGTGGGATGGGTTGCTTCACAAACAATCGATTAAGCAAGAATTTCCGCTTATCAATGGCTAGTTCTGTCGATTCTAACCAGTCAAATCCATCTGTATCTTTGAGATCTTTTTGGGTTTCCATCACTTTTTGGAAGGTGTAATCTTTCTTCATCGCTCGCATCCGCTACAAATACTCTAAAAATAGTTTTCTCAGTTCTTTTCTGTAGACAGGAAGGAGAGCGTTCTGCGCTTTAAGGTGAGCTACATTTTCCGAATCTCCCTTCCTTTTGTACTCGTCGACCAAAGCATTGAGCTGAACCTCGTGGCGTTCGCGACGGTGAACTTCATCTAATATGCGCGACCAAGGGTTTAAGTGCTCTTTCAGAGAGGGCTAAGTATAATAAACTTCTTGAGGATATTTGGAAAACGTAGCATCAAAACTCGAAAAAAGTTGGCCATTTTTTTAAGTTTCAATCCATTTCCATCCATGCCATCTGTAGCGACAGGCGACAGGAAACAGTTTAGTACCTTCAAATAGTCTTCAATAACAATACTCGATCATTAGTTTTGGAATTCAATTGATGCGAAGACACCTTCTAGCTTTTTATAAAGTTGCCAAATAGCTTAACAATGCCTCTTTAACAAACACAAGCTTTTGTTTTTGTCGTTCTGAGCGGTGTTTTATGATATACCGTAACCATCTTCTTAATTAAATTGTAAAGAAGATATCAAAACTTTTGAATTTTCCATTAGTAATCATAGGTTTGCATACTTAAATAGAGTGTTAACAATCGATTAGATGTAAGGTGAAGCAAGTGCATACATCAAATTATAATGATTGAAATTCCTGGAAGTAGTCAATGTCTGCTGGGCGGCACAATTTCACTCATTTTGAGTGCAAAGTTTCACTTCTCAAGACTCGCTGGGCACGTCTGCATTTTGGTTTGTTCTAGACTGGTCACGTATGGGATCCGCTGTGTAAACGGAAAAGTCTTTTTGCTATTATCAGTTCATTAATCTATATTTATTTTGTATAAAAATAACGCTCTTACTACCGTCGCAGACGGTGTCGACAATATGGGTTATCAACCAATTACTTTAATTTACACGACATACTAAGTGACGTACCGCTGTTCAAGAATCATGTGTGCTCGACCGTCGATCTAGGCCCGCGATATAGCCTTTCCCTGGACATAGTGACATGCTGACTAACTACATGTACCACATTTTTAGCGTCATACAGCAGAACACACAGCCTGAGATGACCATGCTGGAATATCTTTGAAATTATTGTATCCTTTGCTTAATCTTTCAATGCAGTTTAGTTTGTTACTTAATTCTCTCTCCCAAGGCGATACAGAATTAAGCTGCCAATTCTCCACACGAGAATAGTTATTAGTCTAGTAACCCTACAATAATTTCGTGACGTCAAGTTCTTGAGCCCTCGTCCGAGTAAACGTTTTATGACATGATTACAGTGCGACGAATACTCGACAATACATGTATCTTGACAGTGAAAAATTCACTGGGATTAGAGCGGTTTTCAGTGGTGTGTCGAAACTAATTCGCATTTGCCTTGGTTTTGTCTTGCTACGCTACGAGATAAGCTTAAAGTTCCCGACACTTTGTCATCCATTCAGAAGTAAAGCCAAAACCAATAGTTTGAATACTGAATTCAATAACTCGCGAAAGTTTTCCCTCGCTTTGCATCAGATACAATATTTGCTTGGAGTTTGATTGGCTCACTGGATTGTCTCGGTCGTTTGTGATTAACTAGGGCGATTACGTTCGTTCTCATTTTAGTTATCTTGCTGCGAACGAAACCGCTCTAAAAGAAACGTAAGTCACACTCGCCCTGCTTAAGTCAAGAACAATAAACGTTTGATTAAATATCACCTTAACACTAATTCAGCTTGGATGTAGTGCAGAAGGCTGTAGAGCTTGCGCTGTCATGATCTCCAAGTAAGATCAGGAAAATAAGAAGATCAAGTATCCTTTTAACCATTTTAAGTTTAACGGTCGAAAAACGTCTGCTGAACTTGAATAATGCAAAAATACCCTGGGTACCTTGCTTTTTGAAATCAGTCTTAAGGGTTACCATTGTCGGGGGCTGATTCGAATTGGTCCTAGCGTCATTTTCATTTACATAAACTAATTAACTACCTAAATACATAAGAAAGAAAAAATGAATAAACCTATGGCGAGTAAACCTCATATAAAAAACTAAGTAACAGTTACCAGAAGGGGTTGAGTAATTTATTGTGATTTGTCCGTGGCGAACGGATGAACTATTTCTCTAGTGCCGAAGTCGAAGTCTAAGACAAATAAAAAACTAGCTACAGGAAACTGATTGGTCGACACCGAATTTATATTATACATTTACAGTGTAACGATGTCTAGAAGCTAGCATGAAGTGCAAGGGAATATTTCAAAGTGGCACGGTTAAGCCCGATACGCAATGAATTGCGAACACCTGAAGACAGCATGGGTAATGTCACAAATTTTCTCTTCTTACTGAGCCATGTAAAAAGTGGACGTATTCTCTATTTATCGAATTCGATGAAAGCAAAGGATTCAAACTTTAACACTGATAAGACATTTTTCAGCTGCAAACTGTTATTTGCTGCCGCTGTGTGCTGTTGATGGGATGGCTGTTACCACAATTGAAGGTATCGGAAGCACCAAGACTGCCTTGCATCCAGTGCAGGTAAACACAGCCGGTATGGCCGGTATTGCCGGTACGACAGGAAAAGCCATCAGGAGGGATTCAGCGGTTTCTGTGAAAGGCCGGTTGACACACAAAGTGTTTCAACATGATAGAACACATCGATTCATGCTTTCCTCTTCCTCCTTGCTAAAACAGTCGTCTCCCTGTTAAAACACCTCAGACGCGTATTTACTGTACAAAGAACAAAGCTATTCATGATTGTTTCCTCTACGACGAAACCATCGGTAACACGGGACCAAATGAGCTAATATCGCTTTTGGCCTTGGATTACATTACAATACATTTTTGTGTAAAGGAACTAAACAATAGAATTATGAACGCACAGCCACTGTTGCAATCTTTGTTTACAACCTCAGTAAATAGCCTCAGTTTGGTGAATATGTCATTATGGTGATAAAATGACCATACATCGACGTCATAATGACCTCATAACAACATCACTGGCAATTTTTGATGTTATCTAACTCGTGGTCACCCGTGGTCACTCGTGCTCACTCGCGGTCACTCGTGAGCACTCGTGAGCACTTTTAGACCTTATCGGTACCAGTTGCTGAAGTCGTTCCTCTATTGAAAACCACTTGACCATTTCCATCAGAACTCCAGTGGGCCGGGGGTTTTCCTCTTTCATTATTCCACTTGAAAAGAAAATACTTGTAAGCATACTTATACATGTAAAAGAAAATTAATTGCTACGTAACCATCGCAAATAGATTGTGCAACTTTGCTTCTTCAGTCAATCAACTCATATCGATAAGCCCTCCAAAACATCAGAGTACCGTTGACGCTATTTTGAACAACGATGCCGATGGTTTGCGAAAAATGAATCTAAAGTCAAATGAAAAATTAATTCAATTGCATTAAATGTATCTTCCGTGTTAATCGCTTCCTCGCTTGCAGTTACGCGTAGATGAACTCGTACGACAGTCGGAAGCTGATGGTTTCTAACTCAACGAGTCTAAATGTAAAGAACTGAGAAAATCATTCTCTCGTTCAGAAAGTTCTGTAGATCATATCACTATCAATGATAAGCAGACCGAAGTTGTCTCGTCTTCAAAGCTGTTAGGAGTGGTAGTTTCGGATAACCACAGGTGGAACGTGCAAGTAGAATCTATATTCAAAAAAGCTGCGACTCGCCTGTACTTCCTAAAACAGCCAAAGCGCGCTAAATTTCCACCCAATGATGTGCTACTTTTCTATACAACATGTATACCCCCTGTATTAGAAAATGCGTGTCCAGTTTTACATCTGTCTAATGAAATGGAAAGGTAGCCATAGCGCGCTTTGCGGATACTACTACCCGACTTATCCTATGCTGAGGCTTTGGTAGCTCTAGACATCACGTCACTGTACGGGAGGAGGGAGGCCTTGAGTAATGCTCGTTTTGATCAAATTGTAAGGGACCAAAGCCACAAGCTCCATGATCTGCTGCCACCACGCAACGGGTCCACGTATACCACGCGTGGCCAGCACCGATCAAAGTACCGATTTTTTAAGATAAATAGGTTTAAAAACACTTTTATTGTGGCGAACAGTTGTACTTATTAGTAGTAATCTTAATTATTAGTATTTTGGGGTTGATACTTCTCCTTTTGTATTTTATTGTAGGTTATATTTAACGGTTTTTTTACGGTAGTTATCATACATTCATAGATCCTTGTAGTAAATCTATCTATCTATCTATCTATCTATCTATCTATCTATCTATCTATCTATCTATCTATCTATCTATCTATCTATATCTATCTATCATCTATCTATCTATCTTCAAATCGATATAACCTCTGCCTCTGGGAGAAGTTCTTTATTATTTGTAAACCTGAGTTAGCCTCTCTGAACAAACGTAATGAACTAATTACTTCATGTAGACACGCAAACAAATTTCTCCTGAAAAATGCTAATTTTTTGAAATTTTAAGTTTATGGATTCTCTTGTCAAGTAATTTTGAGCTTGTCTTGTCACGCAGGGATGGTGGAGTTTATTTATAATCTCCTACTTTCCATTGTTTTGTAAAGCGTCCACTTGTTGTAGCTATCATATTTCCAACGGTTGTATGTGTATTTCAAATCAGTGTAACGATGTAAATTCGCATTTGGCAATTTATCTGATGAGTGCTGCACACAACTCGTGTAGTACGAAACTAAATAGTAATAAAATGCCAAGTCAAATCTACAGTTGATTAGTTCGTCATCTGTTATATCTATCTATCTATCTATCTATCTATCTATCTATCTATCTATCTATCTATCTATCTATCTATCTATCTATCTATCTATCTATCTATCTATCTATCTATCTATCTATCTATCTATCTGGGATAGATAGCGAGGGAGCCAGGCGCTATCTTCCCGACATTTTCCAAGCGGATTGAGAGAGAAACGTTTTGCAAAAGATAATTACAAGAAACAAACGTTGACTGTTTCCGCCATATTCTAAACCACAGGCAGCTCAAATTGGCTTTTTTCAAAATAATTACTTGAAATTTATATTGAAGGAAGATTTTGCAGTCAATTAGTCAGTTTTCTTGAGATTTCGGACCAATCTAGCTACAAGAAACAGCCCAGCAAAATCACGCACTATCTTGGAAGAAAACAACAGTTTTCCTGGCGGGGGCAACTGCAACCACGCGTCACGCAATAACCATTAGCCACTCTCCATATTATTAACTGTTGTATGCATAAATTAGGAGCTGCAACTCTAAGAGACTTAAAATACACCATTGTTTTCGCACGCTCCTACTTCATGGAGTCTACGGAAGTCTAATTCTTGACCACCAAGCATTTACGAACAGATGGTGAGCCTTAACCACGAGTGAAGAAACCGAAGAAATAGAACGATGCCAAACACATATAATCAAGAAATCAGATTCTTTGTCAATGGAAGAAAGGTATGCAAATTTCAGCAGTGTTTATATCTTGGTCAGTGTAACACATTTGCACACTGCAGACATTCCAACCCTGCACAAACCTAATTTCAGTTGTAGCCTCGTTTCAAACGGGAGGTCGGCGATGGCGATCAGTTTCAACTGTTCAGTTCCTCCAGTTGTGTACTAAGACAAAGTGGTTTGTCAAGGCAAAGAGGCGTCACTAATTTCAGTAAAATTTCGATTCGAGGATAGCGGAGACGCTGAAACCCTTGTTTGAAAATCAAAGGCGAGACTTGCATTGCAACCCACTTTCGCTGGTTGTTCCAGTTGGTCAAGAAGTCAAAATGCCGATCTAAAATGTCATCTGTAGCAATCTGTTTTGCTTTGCTTGCGTTTCTACCGTGATTCCTTTAAATTTCATCCGCAATCAACTCAAGTGACCTCCTAGTAGCATCGAATCGAAGCTTATCAAGTGCTTTCTTGATGACCTCATTTTTGCTTTTAACTTTCTAGTCCACACTGATTCTTTTTATTGCGTCAGTAACAAGCGTTCCAGTAGAAGCAAAGAGCTTTTTTCGCATTTTGCCGGCGCGTTGCAACGCTTGCTAGTATAGTTGACGATTCTGATATTTACTGGATATTTTCCTCTCGCCAGGGAGGACCGCGTTACAAGCCTAAGGACGTCTGTCTGGGAGGCTACTCACCAGAAGGCACGCTAAAATCTCACACAACACAATCTATGTACCCGATTGGAGGCCAATAAGACAACTGAATTGTCCCATTCTGGTCATTAGTTCAATTACTTGGACCTTCATTTCATTCTGAAAATGATTTAAACTTCGAGCTTAAATTAATTTACAACCGTTTGAAAGCCTTCCTCAGAAAGACCAATGAGTCTACAAATTTAAAAATTTTGTTTTCTGGTTATTCTGCTTTTTTAAGTCTTTACCCTCAGTGCCTCAAGACTGTGTCTTCAGGGTAATTAATCGAATACCATTGCACGAACTTCAGTCTAATAGACTTCGCCGAGGCTAGCACCATAAAACAAACCTTACTCCAGGGTCATTGATTCCTTTCTTATATTTTGTGTAAATCACGCTCGATCGTTAATGTCTCTGAATCATTCAGGCCAAGGGGCCTCTACTACATCCTTTTGAAATAGTTAAACCATGATATGTGCGCAAGCGGCTAGTTAAATCTAAAGTGAATGTACTCGTCAATCAACATGACTGATTAAAAGTAGAACCCCTTTGGACATCGTAACATGCTGACTAACTATATGTGCCACATTTTTGAGGTCACAGAGCAGAATGCACAACCTGAGATGACCTTGCTGGAATATCTTCGAAATTATTGTATCCTTTGATTAATCTTTCCTCGGGTTCTTTTAGTTTGTCACTATAATTTTCTCTCCCAAGGCGATACAGAATTAGGCTGTCAATTCTCCACACGAGAATAGTGACGCAATGCCCGGTATTGTATAATGTAGTAACACTACAATTATTGCGTTACGTCAACTACTTATATTAAGCCCTAGTCAAACTTAAGCCGACGTAAAATTGTTATAATTATAGTGCGACGATTACACGATAATTCATCTTGACAGTGATAAATTCACTGGGATCAGAGCGGTTTTCAGTTGTGTGTCGAAATTAATTCGCATTTTCTTTGGTTTTGTCTTGCTACGCTTACGAGATATAAGCTTAAAAGTCCCGACACTTTGTCATTCAATCAGAAGTAAAGCCAAAGCCAATAGTGACTACAACAGCTCGCAAAAGTTTTCCCGTGCTTTGCGTCAGCTACAATACTTGCCTGGAGTTTGATTGGCTAACTTGATTGTCTCTGTCGTTTGTAATTGACTAGAGTGACGTGATTGACTACCTTACTCCGAACGAAAAACGCTCCCACAGAAACATAAGTCACACTCGCCGTGCTCAAGTCAAGAACAATAAACGTTTGATTAAATATCACCTTAACACTAATTCAGTGGGATTAACAGGCACCAAGCTTGGATGCAGTGAAGGAGGCTGTGGAGCATGTACTGTTATGATCTCCAAGTACGATCACGAAAATAAGAAGATCAAGTATCCTTTGAAACATCTTAAGTTTTAGTTCAAAAACGTCAGCTGAACTTGGATAATGCAACATACCCTGAGTACCTTGCTTCTAAAATCAGTACTGATTAATTGAGCCCAAGGGTTACCATTGTCCGGGTTACTTCGAATTGGTCCTAGCATCATTTTCATTTGCATAAACTAATGAACTACCTAAATACATAAGAAAAAAATGAATAAACCTATGGTGAGTAAACATCATAAAAATGAATGAACAGTTACTACAAGAGGTTGAGTAAACTATCGTGATTTGTCCGTGGCGGACGGATCAATTATTTCCCTAAGTGGAAGACTAAGTTAAATAAAAATTAAAATCTACGAGACACTGAATTGTCGACACTGAGTTATTATACATGTACAGTATAAAACGATGTCCAGAAGTTAGCATGGAGTGCAAAGGAATATTTCAAAGTGGTATGGTTAAGATACGCAATGAATTGCGAACACCTGAGGGCAACATGGGTAACAGCACAAACCATGTAAAATGTGGACGTATTCTCTTTTTATCGAATTTCGCTGAAAACAAAACTGTACGATTCAACACAAGTAAACCAGCAAGGATTCAAACTTTAACACTAATAAGACATTTTTCTGCAAACGGTTGTTTGCTGCCACTGTGTGCTGTTGATGGTATGGCTGTTACCACAGTGGAAGGTATCGGAAGCACCAAGACTGCCTTGCATCCAGTGCAGGTAAGCAAGGCCGGTATGGCGGTATGATTGGAAATTCAGGAGAGCCTCATCGGTTTCTGTGAAAGGCCTGTTAAAACACAAGGTGTTTCAACATAATAGAAAACATACACTTCTTCCTACCTTCTGAAATACAATGAATCTCTACCAATCAACGCTAAATCATTACTACAGTATACCACTATAAAAATCAGCACTGTCCTCTACGCTTTTATGAATTTGTAGGTCAATCTTTGTAAAAGTCGCTGAATACTCGATCTACTCAGCAGGACAAAAATACGTTAGTTTGAGACTTGCTAAATGTGATTTGTCCTTTATCTCTCAGCTCAGCAAACGTTTAATATTGATCTTGCATGGACTTTTTCGAAATTTTATGCTAACACATTCAGGGAACATTTGATAGCTATTGTGATGGCGTGAAGTATGATTCAAACATCAACAAAATTTCGCAGCATTTTCCTGATCTGTTTTGAATTCGGAAACCTGTGAAACGGGTTTTTAATAATTTTTTTTTCGATACTTAAGGAGCGGATAGTTAAATTTCATGGATCCCAGTGTGGATTTTGCACTCCAGGAATTGTAATGTCCATGCATGTCCTGCTGAGGAACAACCCTTTACCAACTCACAAAGAAATGGAAAGTGCGTTTGAAGGTATGAAAATTTTTATTCTATTGATCTTTTCAAGGTATTCAGTGCCTCTCAGCGTCTTTGAATATTGTTCACGAGTCATGCAGATGAACAGGCCATGAAAATGCAGAACGGATAATCTCAGGAAACAATAAAACGCGTTCTGGGAAATCACGGCATGGAAAAATTCAGTAAACAGTAAATTACTGTTTAGTGTAACTGTAGTGTCTCATCTAGCATATCCGATAAATTCCATAATGATTACGGAGCAAAACACTTTAATTAGCGTCAAATGCAATTAGCACTGTTGTGATAATTACGGATAAGGGTAGATAAATGTTGTATTGTCTGGTTGACATCTGCGAACCGAATCTCACCTGAGACATGGCGGAGACATCGAAAGAATTGAACGTTCGACGAGGGGGTCTGATGTTGGGCCGCCACGAAGCTCTTCGGAACGTCTCACAGGATTGGTTGAGAAAATTATATACAAACAATGGTAACAATGGACCCTAGCCCTAAAACAATAGAGCTTCGTGCCAACAAGATCCAATGAAATTACTTCGTGACAACAGCTGATGTTTAGTTTTAAATAGTTGTGAAAACTGACTTTGTTCTTGGCCAAACTCATAATTTCAGGTAACTTATGTCGATGCACTGGGTACAGACCAATAATAGAAGGATTTAAAACTTTTACAAAGGTCAGTACCCATTAAGTTTCAAATACGAATTGCCAATCGGGATCTTGTGAAGATTGCTGTCCATTCTCGTTACGTTTTACCAGAAAGCTCGGCAAATAGTTTGACCAAATGCGTTGCCAGTAAAAATCATTTACATTTTATAAATGAACGACGCTGAACATTAGACCTAGATGGAAATGCAAACTCCTTTCCGATCTAAAATAGCAAGAGACCGGAACAGCAAATAGCCTTTTTATATTTTAAAAGCAATAATTACTAGCTTGATTAAATAAGTGTTTGAATCAATAAGCGTATTGACGTTGTTTGTTCTGCTGCGGGAAGAAGAAAAACAACAATTAAAATCTTATCTCTCTGTTACAGGATTGCTGTGGGAAAGGCATAAATAGCTGTTGCTTAAACGCCAATCAAAATGAAGTCATTGATAGTCACACGGCAAAAAATTCCGACCAAAACGTGAGTCCTTCTCTTTTTGTACGCTCCAAGCTTGGTCGTTTTTATCTAGCAATAAACGGATACTGGACTTGTTATAACGCCACGGTTTCCGGCGACCTTTCGCTCGATAAAAAAATCCAAACAATTCACCATCACACTGCTGGCAGAATTACAACTTCCTTTTAATATCCTCAGCAGGTTACAGAAAGGAGCGTAAAACTTGGAAGTAACACATGACAAACAAATCGATGAGAAAACGAACCGTATGCCAGTAAGCTTGTTCTGAGGAAATACACAAAAATCTTAAGAAAGCGCAATAAAAACAGAGAAAAATTGAGTTACGAACTACCTTTGTCCAACGACGAGGGTAATGGACTGGTCTAAATCTAAAGGAATGTAAGGAAAAGTCTTATTTTTATAATTACCTAGATTCTCAATGAGCCGCTCAGGTTAACTCCATATGATGCAACACAGGATGTGATCTTCCCACCTGAATTGATGGTATGTTTGTATTTTTTTTTTCTTAATAACGGCGGTGCCTCAAAGTGCATGAAAGCTTACCGTCAGTGCTGACCACATACGAAGCTCACCAGGTCTACACGTATAACAGGTCTACAAGGTACTTGACAGATGTGAATTTTGTAGCTTCCAGAGGCTGCCAAGCCAAGGAGATTGTACATTAAAGGAGACCTTGTAACTTGGATCAGACCAACAACATTGGAAGAACTGTTAGAGCTGAAGATGAAACATCCCCAAGCTAAACTTGTGATTGGTAACACTGAGATAGGTCAGTAAAGCTTACAATATATGGTAACTTCATTGATAGCTTTCTTTGAGAAAAAAGAAAATATATATGATTATACTTCAAATCTTTGTTTACCAAGTCCTATTATGGTTACCCCTTTTAAGCTTGTTTAAATGAAAGCTCGTATAATAATATAACGGAGAAACTACTTCGGAATACTACCGAATAATAGCGAAGACTTTAAATGATTTTCTCATATATATCTAACTCAAAGAACATAACATGATGGTCTACCTCTAATCTATTAATTCGAATGCTTTCGACAGTGATGGTTAGCTTTTCAAGACTTGCGTAAACGTTTTGAGTCTCAATAACATTCAAAATTTAATACAATCAATAGTAAGGAGCCCTGGGTTTCTGGGTTGTTGTTGTTGTTGTTTTCTTTTTTTGCTTGAGAGTTTTCTTCTTAGTAATGTGAACTTCCTTCAGAGAATTAAAACGAAATAAACCAGACAAATTCTTTCGTGGAGCCTTTTTTATTATTGATCAGTATTTCACTTTGCTTGTCACAAACAGGAATTGAAGTAAAATTCAAGAATCAGAATTATCCAATCCTGATAGCTGCTACCCACATTCCAGAGTTGAACGCTGTGAAACACACATCAGACGGCATCAACTTCGGTGCCTCTGTGACACTTGCTACCTTAGAAGATGTTCTTAATGAGGCTTGTCATTCCATGGCAGGTACCAATGTACATTCTCTTACAACACGAGTAAACTAAGCCTTCACATTAGAGAGGTTTGTCCGTTGGAGGGAGCGTGAAATAAAGTGGTTGAGGGCAAATCCGGCGTAACAAGTAATTTATCTGAACTATTTTTGGTGAGGGGCATCGTATTTTTTCCCTTACCACCGTTTTCGTTGATACGCGACTTTGGAAAACAAAACACCCGCGGAAACGTTTCCAAAAATTCCGTCAGTTTTGCGTGTCATCGACAGATCGGATCGAAATCCACCAATCACAGCCCGATATCGTAAAGAAGGTCTGAAGGTCACACTAGTGGCTGTGATTGGTGGATTTCGATCCGATCTGTCGATGACACGCAAAACTGATGGAAATTTTGGAAACGTTTCCGCTACTGTTTTGTTTTCCAAAGTCACGTATCAACGAAAACCGTGGTAAACTAGGTAGTATTCCGTAGAACGTGTGCAACATTGTGTTTTACTATTATAAATTACATACAGAATACAAGACAAGGTGGTTTACAGCAATACTTAGCATGCTCAAGTGGTTTGCAGGTCATCAGATAAGGAATGTTGGGGTGAGTACGTTAGTTTGGTACTGAATCATGAAATGATCAAAAATATCCTCCATTTTCAAAATAAGGATGAATTCCAAGTGAACGTTTTTCAAGATCTTCAAGGATCTATGAGGATGATTCTGGTCTAAACTCTTAGCATTTCTAGGGGTCTTTAACACTCTTGCCTTGATCTTCAAAGATCTTGGTCGAGGTAGCGGTAAGGATCTGCAGATACTTCGATTGGGTCCTGGCTACGGCTTTCGATCTGAAAGAAATCGATGCACCTGTACCCAAAATCTGAATGTTAAAACAACACTTCCCCTAGCTTTGAGTAAATAACCGTTTTATTTCCTTTTACTGTTAAGTCCATTGGCGGAAATATCATGACTGCCAGTCCAATATCAGACCTGAATCCAGTGTTCATGGCTGCTAGATGCACAATAATGTTGGCAAAAGCTGGAGGTATCAAATCGTTGTTGTTTTTTTTGTTGTTGTTGTTTAACATGTGATGTGTTAATTGTGTGTAGTTCTCATACCGCGTCTCTAGCCTGTTCATATCCACCCATTCCCATTTTTGTTAAGGGTGTTGTGGGGAGCCAGTCATGTAGGTATTGCAAAGGAAATGAAGGAGTGGTAAAATAGAGTTCCTTTTCCTCTGAGAGAAATCCCTGTAACTAATACGCATGCAATATCAGTGATGCTCTCATGTTTGGGATTTGTTAGACGTGTAGGTATCCGCAAATTTATCAATCAGTCAATCAATCAATCAATTAATCAATCTTTATTTGTACTCATTCATTCTTGATGAAAAAAGTTATAATGTTCCATGAAATTATTAGTAATACAGTTGGAGTACTAGCTGCCTGGAATAACCATAGGGGCTAGCGGAGCCAGGGAGCCAGTTAACATCAGCATTGAATGGATTTATAAAATACAGGTTAGCAAAAAGACTGAAGGACAGATGCACACACAAAAGAAAAAATGACGGTATTTCAATGCTATGAAGGAAGTCTAAAATAGTTAAAATTATCTATGAATGCAAAATTATATTAATATAGCAACTATATATTAAATTATAAAAGAAGGACTTGGAAAGGTAGCTTTATCGTGTTTTTCTTTCATTGTTTACACTAAGTTAATAATCGTTTAGTTTTTCTCATTTTTCTTCTTTTCAACAAAAGGAAAAACTAGGAAAGTAAAGCTGGATGAGAATTTCTTTACAGGATACAGAAAAACCATATTGGCACCAAGTGAAGTCTTGATCAACGTCCTCATTCCATTTACTGAAGAGGTAAAAAATACTTGTGTTAGGTCTATATTCTAGGTTCTCGTAGGTACCAGTGGGTCTTACGAATCTGAAACGTCTCTCAGACTTATATTAAGTCTGCCACTTTGTATAGAAAACGCTTTGCAGACCGGCAGAATATATACCATCACTATCGCTATGACCTCTTTTGAACATTACTACTGCATGATCTTGCTTCAAATCATGGCCATTGGTGATGCTACTGTTTCTTGAGTATTTATTACGGAACAGGAGAATCACATCTAAAAATAAAGTTTTATATAGGAGTATACCCTGGAGCACTAAGGAGAAGAGACTCTGATGACAGCTTATTTGCGTTGACTGTACCATGGCCCTCTTCTCACGTGGATAACTTTTATCTCTGTTTCTCTTCACTCAATCAATTCATCAATCAATCAACGAGTATTCTCTACGACCGTGTCAGCATCGCTGTCCCGTCGATCTACGGGGATTACTCCCCAAGGAATACTACCTTATTCTTGTGCTGTTTAGTGCCGTATTTTTAGGCACAGCCTTGCAATTAATAAGATGAGTTTTCAAAGAGATTCAGATAATGCTACTGCGTTCGAGGTATCCGACGCCCCATAATCTATGGCAGTGGTGAAAAATTTGCGAAGTCCATATGATGATGATAATGCTATGCTTTTCGAAAGATTTGTTCCCTCTCTAAAGAGAAACAAACAACTAAACCGGGCAGTGTGGAGTGTCCGCACAACCAATGATAGTGATTAAACCGTCAGACCGGAACGTGCTACTGTGATCATTGGCAAACAACTTGAGAAAGCAGGTATAGACATATGTGCATTGACTGAAGTTAGACGCCCAGGCACGGGCAACGTCAAGGAAAGAAGTCATACCATCTTTCGTAGTGGCGGCGAATACAGGACAGCCGATGTTGGCTTTGCCATCTCCAACAAATTTGGTAACATAAATCCAGTTCTTGTAAACGAAAGGCTAATGACCTCCCGGGTCCCACTCAATACTGACGCTTACCTCACCTTAATCAGTGTCTACGCGCCCACGTGCAGC
Organism: Platygyra sinensis; assembly: GCA_019787425.1. NCBI lineage: Eukaryota > Metazoa > Cnidaria > Anthozoa > Scleractinia > Merulinidae > Platygyra > Platygyra sinensis. Next base: position 84,040 of record JAHPZR010031204.1, read on the forward strand.
GATCGCCAGTTGAGAAGGAGAGTTCTTTATGAGATGCTCGGCGAATGTATACTCAAAGCTAAAGGAGACAGCATAATCGTTCTGGGCGATTTTAACACTCGCGTTGGAAAAGATTGGCAGTCTTGGCCGACCGTCGTGGGAAAGCATGGAGAAGGAAAAACGAACGCTAATGGACTGATGCTGCTTGAATTCTGTACCCGCTTCCAGCTCTCAATAATGAGTACCATGTTCCAACTCAAGAATCACTTCAAGAATACCTGGCAGCATATGCGATCCAAACATTGACACCAAATAGATCACGTGCTTGCAGACAAGCAGGCTTAATGAGACACTGCTGCTGTACAGTTTAATATGTTACAGCCACGCCCCCCATAGGGGGAGGGGCAGATCTAACCGTACCACCGAGGGTAATTGGCTCCTCGGCCACACTAGAAGGAAATTAATATGGGTAACAACAGTGCACCTCCCTCCTTTTTGCTGGGTAGAGGCAGGAAAACAGAAACAAAACACTGATTATAGTGGCAAAACATGGGTGGCAGGGAAGGCAGAGCCTATCTCCCCTAGAGTAGCAGCGTCTCTAGGGGAACCTATGTTAGGGGGTAACATAGGTTGGACCAGAAGAGGGGTGCCCTTCTGGGAGGACAATAGGTCAGATGGTACGATGGCACCATCCTGGAGAGATCCGGACCTATTACCAAGGGTGGCAATAGCACTTACTGTGGGGCAAAGTTCATCAACGTGACAAACAGCAGATTGTTTAACAGACCACAAACTCCTCACATGTAGATGCTCAAACGTGGTTTGGAAAAAGAGGAAAAGGACGAAGCCACCAACAATATTAGACACCACAATGAATACTGAGAAGAAAGAGAAGTTGGAGAGACCTCTAGATGAGCAGCTACAGGATATTTGCGAAGGATCTTGGGAGGATCTGAGAAAGGTGCTCCAGAATGCTACTAACCAAACCTTTGACAAGAAAAAGCGTAGGAGTCAAGACTGGTTTGAAGATCATGATGAAAAGATTCAAAGCCTTCTCAAGGATAAGGAACTAAACGGCGATAGGACAGCTCTCAGGGAAGAGATCAGAAAGCTTAAAGGAGCAGTGTCACGAGGATTTTGCTGTTTTAGGTCAATTCTGTGCTAATATCATAACTTTGATGCTTTAATCATAAACAAAATGCTTCTATAAAGCTACGACGAAGATATCAAATGAATTTTATCAGAGAGGGCTAACCATAATAAAATTCTTGAGAAGTTTTGGAGCACGTAGCATCAAAACTTGAAAAAAAAAGCCAATTGTTTTTAAATTTCAATCGATTTCCATCCATGCCATCCAAAGCGACAGGCGAGAGGAAACAGTTTCAGTACCTTCAAATTGTCTTTAATAACACAACTGGACCATTAGTTTTGACTTTCAATTGATGCGAAGACACCTTCTAGCTTTTTATAAAGTTGCCAAATGGCGTGACAATGCCCCTTTAAGAACAATTGGTTCCACCAAAAGGCAGACGAAGCAGAGAGGGTTTCAAAGCTGTTTGCGGTGTCCCTGCCACGAGTTGGCGAAATTAAATAAATAAAAGGAGAAAAATCTCAGGGAGTTTTATGTAGCGATCAATTTTGTCTAAGGCCCAAAACCAAGAAACCTCCACTCCATGAGAGCTAAGAATGGCGTTCTTCTCTCATCTCCTGAGGATATCAAGGAAAGATGGGTTGAGCATTTCGATGAACTTTAAACCAACCCCCGGATGTTGATTGGAGTATACTTGATGAACTCGAACAGCGTCCAATTATTGAAGAGTTCGATGAGCCAATCAAGTTGGAAGAAGTCACGACTGCTATCAAAAACATCAGGCTTAAGAGGAGTCCCGGTCCGGATGGTATACTACCCGAAGTACATGTTTATGGTGGACGCACTCCGATATCTTTTCTGCTCACCATCTTCAATTTGTTTTGGATTTCAGCTAAGCTGCGATCAGACCTAATTAACGCCATCATCTGCATCCTTTTTAAAAAGGTTGACCGCAGTGACTGTGGCAACTACCGCGGAATATCCCTTCTCAGTGTGGTAGGCAAGATATTTGCTGATATTGTACTGCAGGGCCTTAAACGTCTAGCAGAGCTAGTGTACCCCCTCTCAGTCAGGCTACAGAGACGGCAGAGGCACAACTGATGGCATATTCATCTTGCGTCAAATGATGGAAATATGCAAAGAACAGCGCCAAAACTTGCACATCGCCTTTATTGACTTCACCAAAGCCTTTTGATTGCGTAAATCGTGAGCTCCGATTCAAGATCTTGGGAATACATGGATGCCAAGTTATCAGGACACTTTATCCTTAAGTGCACGCTACACTGTGTATTGATGGAGAACTTTCTAATCCCATTGAGTACAACAGTGGTGTCAAGCAAGGGTGTAAGCTAGCCCCTACTCTGTTTGGGATGTATGCCGCCGTTTTGCTCTACCTTGCTTTCAAGGACATAAATCCCTGTTACAGTATCAAGTTCGTTACAGATACGACGGCGACTTATTTGATCTCATCACATCAAGCTTCTAAGAACCATCCAGCAGCGGCACCTGAGATCAATTCTTAAGATCAGGTGGGATCACTTTATCACGAACGACGAGGTACTGGATCGTGCAAAATCTACGAATATCGAGGTTATTCTCATCAGGAACAGATTGCTTTGGATGGGTGATGTTGCACGTATAAATTGGAGAAGTTGACTAATAATACTTTTTTCTTTTTTTGTAAATAACCAAGTTTTTCGTAAGTTGTGTTTTTCTACTTAGTATGAAAAATATAGCTCCGAGTAGTTTTGCAGTCTTTAATTATTAGCTAATAGATATTTGTCAATAATAAGTCTTTTTGTAATCTGTACCTTTAATTTGTTAAACTAACTGCTGTTGTGTAAGTTTGTCTTTTAATAGGTGTGTTCCTGTATTTGGCTTGCCCCGCCTCGATTAGCTTAGCTATTTGCGGGGTAGGCCATCCATTAACTATTATTATTTGGTTTAATAAAGTTGTTGTTGTTGTTGTTGTTGTTGTTGTTAAGTTGTTGTTGTTGTATTCCAGATGAGCGGCCCACGAAGGCACTTCTTTATGA
>JAHPZR010031205.1:0-2500 GCA_019787425.1 Platygyra sinensis
TATGGCGGATGGCAGATCAGCCATCGATATTTACTTATAATGTTTAGCTCTATCTTGTAGTGTTTATAATTTAGTGTAAATATCTTAGTCTTCTCAGTTTTCTATTTTGGGCTAGTATGTGTCCCATCATTAGTGTCCGTTTCTCCCTGGCTACATGACTTGACACTTCAATGGATGTAAAAAATAACATTCCCTTCTCACCGGGTTTGGGTGGGCGAGGTAGTGTCGTAGCCATCGGTGGTCGTGGTTTTTGTGAGGGTAGTGGTGGATTAGGTCCTTCACCTCCATCTCCTGTTGGCCACAGTAATACAATAAGAATTATTCCCTCATGTTATATAAGTTAAATATATATATTATTTGCAACGCTGTATGGTTAATTTACGTTGTGGGATAGCATAGTCGAGAGTTACCATTTCTAGAATTATTTTGGTAGCAATGGATCTTCAAAAGGTAATTCTGCAAAAGAAAATGAATGCGTAAAACATAAGAGTGACTTATTTCTAAGAAACTCTTGTTAGATATTCCTTAGGACACTTTGATTGTGTCGCTATACTAAAACACTTATAGGTTCTGACTAAGTTGAGGAATATCTAAGTCTTTCAATACTGACCTATTTTCTGCAGTATCCATGATATGTAACTTGTAATTCTAGTGAAAACTGTATAATGAGTTGTTGGGCAATCCTTCATTCCAAAGCTGACAGCACCGTGAAGATACCATCTATCTCCCATCTCACAAACAAGAGGGCCACCACTGTCTCCATTGCATCCTCCTGAAGCACCTGCTCGCCCCTCTCCGGCACACAGGTGAGCGCTCCGGTCAATGGTACGCCAGGTCTTTCTACAGTCATTGTGTGACACGAGTGGTAACTTTGCCTGTTGCAGGGTGTTTGCAGCTAGACCAAAATGGGTGCGGCCCCATCCTAAGAGCATCAACAGCCAGAAAATCATTAATATACAGATTTAGGCCAGCCTAAAAGCGTAGCTCCTTGGCCGGGTTGTTCAGTGCCCTATTGAGCTAACCCAGGAAAAGGTAGAATGTTGATTTGAGTTTTATAACTTTGCGGTGAGGTTTTCTGTTTACTGTGTGACTTTCTGTTTTGAGTTTTATAATCACCATATACTCAACACAAAGAAGCAAAAAAATATTTGTATGGAAGAAAAAGTTATAATTCGAATAAATTTTAATTCTAGGCTAGCGTTTACAGGCTTCCGAACAATCCTGCCCTGTTTTCAACAAGTTAACCTGACATGAGCCCGCGATCCAATCGAATACCAGCACTTGGTCAGCGGTCAACTTAAAAAAACACGTGACTTCGATGAGCTGTACACTTGAGCCCGCAATATGGTCACGTGATACTGGTCAGCAGATACCTTGCTTTGACAGGTGGCAATTGATCATAACAGGGATGTCCAATATCAAAGAAGTACAGTCAACTCTCCGCTAACGGACACTCTCGTAAGCGGACAGCTCTACTTACGGACGGCTTTTTAAATCCCCGTTTTTACCTCTCAGTCAAACTTTCTATTTACACATTCCCGTAAACGGACACTCTCTCGTATGCGGACGCGGACACTTTTGAAAATGAAAATTGGATTTTTCTTTTGTTTACGCTCTTACTTTGTCTTGATGATGGCATGATAACATTACCAGTTCGTAATGGAGGCTCAATAAAAAGAGATTAATGTCAATTGCATTAAAAGGACTTCTCGTGCATTAGCCTCGGTTGCAAGTTAGTTCCAGTCCAATAAGGGAAGAATACGAAAACGGTCTATTCTGCTTTTTATTGCAGAGCGCACTATTGGGATGGATTGGGGGTTGACGCCGCTAACGCACTATAGCATTAAGACAATAAGGTGTAAACTTTAATGTTTGTTTAATTAATTAATTCCGATTAATTAATTAGCCTTGTTTTGATGTGTTACGGAGAAAAATTTGCAAACTAAAATATAAGAATATTGAGTATTTCCTTCTACCAATAAAAAAGCGTGATGAGAAAAAAAAAACGGTAAGGAGGACAAGCAGAATTTGGCAGAATTTAGTTCATCGCCGTTCGTAAGCAAAGTGTCAGTGCAAACCAGTTACATTGGACGAATTGTTGAAATTGTTCTTGCTTTCCATATAATAAATATGTTATTAACCAAGCTTAGTCGATCAGTATGGGAGAATATTGACCTCGGTCGAGTGTACAGACCTCATTGTGTTCGGTCTGTACTCACGACCTCGATCAAAATTCCCCTTTTCAGACCTACTGCTCGGTTCATAAGAGCTAATTATTGACCCGTTCGCGTCGCTGGCTTGCCTTTTCAAACAAAATAATATTTAACGCAGACTCAACTGTGATAGCAGCTATTTGAACAATTTCAGCTAAAAACACTGTAAACTAGGGCAAAACTGTATTTATCTTGTACTACGTTACTACACTTGTCAAATTGTTTATGACTGATATCATCCTCATTGCAGGCTGTGAAGACAGTTGGGGTAAAGAATATTGTTACAA
>JAHPZR010031205.1:10000-12334 GCA_019787425.1 Platygyra sinensis
GGCTCGTGCAATTTCAGCTTTTTGAAAAACTCATAAGTGCAAATTAATTCCAAATTGAACTCGTAACCGTATGATTACCTATACAAATTTGAGTCACGCAATCTGAGTACTAAAATATTAATCATTTGAGAACTGAAAACGTGCTGTAATTCCGTAGATTTGATTTGAAGATGTCCTTTCCTAGTTTCAGAAAGTGTTGTTCTCTGAGACAGAGCTTTAGTTTTAATTGCTCATTTTGCAACGTTATAACATAAGAATCTGCAAACGCTCGGATTGAATGAAACCTGAAAGTACAGACCTTGCTTTGCATTCCACTCTCACAAAATCGATTGTTCAATTATTGTTTTAAGGGAAAACCGCGAATTACTGACTCCTGGAAATGTTCAGTTTAATTAATATTCTATAATTCTGTCTCTAGATGGACATGCATGAAGATGATAACGAGTATGATGCCGATGATGTGACGATGAATGCGGCCACTAGAAAAAAACGTTTTTGGAAGTCGATCGTAGTTAACGTTGCTAATTCTAAGCACATGCAGTTAATGGAGGGGAATGGTTATGAAACCCAACTAGGTGTTCTTTTTTGTTTTTGTGAGCTTGTTTGGCGGCCTGGTCCGTGCTCACAATGCAATTGTTGTTTTACCTGGGACTAAGCCGGGAACTATAACCAATATAAACGTTTTGGTAACGTAACTCATGCATAGTGTATGAGCGCAAAGCAAAAGATTGTGCAGGGTCGTGGACTTTCAACATAAATCTTGGCATTTCTGTTTGCTCTTTTGATATTTGTTAGGCTTCGTAGCCATTTGTAAGCGGTCAGCTATCTTTTGGTATCTACTACTTTTCGACATGGCGTATGAACTGCAGCCGGATCTTTTCATCACTTGTAATATTGCTATCAGTCTCATTCATACAAAAAAGGGTTATTTTTGAGAAGTTTTATTCCTGTTACTATACATCCCATTGAAATCATAACAGAACAAATCCAGTACTGACTAATACGTTAAACATTCCTCGAGTTACGTTCTTGTTCAATCTCAACCTGCCAGGAAAAAATGGAAAAATAGTCATAAGCACCAACGAACATTTGCATCCTTTAAAAAAAAATAAAAATATAACAAAAAGTCTTAAAATAAAGTTTTTGCTAATCATTGTATATATCTATAGCCAAAAAACAAAAGCTTAATAAAGAGTAGTTAGAGTTCCAGAAAAATACTTTTACAAATAATACACAATTCAATACTGTCATAATGAATTTTGAAACAAAGTGTGTTCTGAAAATAGCGCTTGACTTCCATATGGGACACATGTAGATTTTCCATTTACATGAATTTCTCTTTCGTAACTTAGGTTTGAGGACCCATTGTTGTTGGTTTCAGTGGTCAAAAATTACTTACAGTCTCCGCAAGTCGCTCGACAAGAGTTTTTGACAAATGGCCAGTTGCAACGGTGACGATGGTTGTAACAATATTCTTTACCCCAACTGTCTTCACAGCCTGCAATGAGGATGATATCAGTCATAAACAATTTGACAAGTGTAGTAACGTAGTACAAGATAAATACAGTTTTGCCCTAGTTTACAGTGTTTTTAGCTGAAATTGTTCAAATAGCTGCTATCACAGTTGAGTCTGCGTTAAATATTATTTTGTTTGAAAAGGCAAGCCAGCGACGCGAACGGGTCAATAATTAGCTCTTATGAACCGAGCAGTAGGTCTGAAAAGGGGAATTTTGATCGAGGTCGTGAGTACAGACCGAACACAATGAGGTCTGTACACTCGACCGAGGTCAATATTCTCCCATACTGATCGACTAAGCTTGGTTAATAACATATTTATTATATGGAAAGCAAGAACAATTTCAACAATTCGTCCAATGTAACTGGTTTGCACTGACACTTTGCTTACGAACGGCGATGAACTAAATTCTGCCAAATTCTGCTTGTCCTCCTTACCGTTTTTTTTTTCTCATCACGCTTTTTTATTGGTAGAAGGAAATACTCAATATTCTTATATTTTAGTTTGCAAATTTTTCTCCGTAACACATCAAAACAAGGCTAATTAATTAATCGGAATTAATTAATTAAACAAACATTAAAGTTTACACCTTATTGTCTTAATGCTATAGTGCGTTAGCGGCGTCAACCCCCAATCCATCCCAATAGTGCGCTCTGCAATAAAAAGCAGAATAGACCGTTTTCGTATTCTTCCCTTATTGGACTGGAACTAACTTGCAACCGAGGCTAATGCACGAGAAGTCCTTTTAATGCAATTGACATTAATCTCTTTTTATTGAGCCTCCATTACGAACTGGTAATGTTATCATGCCATCATCA
>JAHPZR010031206.1:0-10000 GCA_019787425.1 Platygyra sinensis
AGCACGGTACTGTAGAGGTTTGGATAAGGCACTATAACGATCAAAGCTCATCACCGCAATGATGACGAAGGACAAAAGGGGAGTTAACCTTAGGAAGCAGCGATGCAGTGCGTAGAGCTCAAGTTGATATTCACATGATATGTGAGCGCGATGGATCATTAAACGCCTTACAATAAAAATTGGCTGCGAGGTGACACCTGACAGACAATCAACAGAGGCCAGGCTACAAAGTAGAATGTTGCTGGGTTTATGCAAGGCAGGTGTCTTGACTACCGCTACTATGGCGACCAGGTTAATTAGGAAGGCAGAAGCACAGAATGGCATGTTTACAGCAGCGAGAACAACATCGTTAATGAAGGCGGCAGAGTCATTCACGGGAATAACATCTTCAGTAACCAGACCACAAATGCTTCTGTTCCAGTCTGAGAGCATTTCGCTAAGCTGCACTGGCTGCACCACAGATTGACTGGGACGCTTGTTCCTTTAATCTGGTAAGATTAAAAGGTAAATTTAAAATAACATAAGATTCAACAAGTTCTTTTTTTGGCGATCAAATTGACAGAGTACACCTCTTACATTTGATACCTGCTTTAAAGGCGACATAATTATATAGAACAGCAAGATATCACTATCGAAGGAAAATCTTTGTATTGAAAAACCTGGAGCCAGAGTGGGGTATATTTTGTACAAAATCTTCTTAAGAGTACTAACTTCTTACTAACCGAGGGCGAGGGCCACACTGGGTAATATTGGCCCGAGGTCGTGGCAGTACGGACCGAGCGCAGCGAGGTCCGTACAAAAACGACCGAGGGCCAATATTCCCCAGTACGGATCGAGCTAGCTAGGTTAGTAAGTAGTTTGTTATATGGCACTAGTGCTTGTTTGTTTTTAGTTAAAACGCACTTCCGGTCACGTGTTTTTGATGACGCAAGCAACTCAAAAAGAACAAGCTACCACAAGTTTGAAAACAAATTCAGTGAACGTAAATCATGTTGAGTATAAACAAGGCTTCAACAACAGCTGCAGTTTGTTGAAATTCGGAAAATGGTTCCCGTCGATCCCGCATGGAATAATTTAACTTGCCCATCACAAAATATGGATGAAGAAATGTCGAAGTTGGTTGCTGTGAAATCATTCAAACATATACACAGCTGATGAAGAGGCAGTCTTAGAGTCAATCCTCCGTCTATCTCGATAACAGTTTGACGCTTCTTTTCATTCTGGGCCATTCTGCGCTGAAAATTGGAAATTGTTGCGGCTTGTACTCTTGTCCTTGTTTCCTGCACTTGTTCATAAAAAAATATTTCAGTGGATCAGAAGTGGTCAAGCTCCTTCGCAGGTAGGGCTTTAACTCTCTCATTTGTGATACCGTTACCTTACAATTTGTGGAGAAGAGTTTTCAGATCAGTAGCCATCTGCTTATTTGTGAGTGCACATTTTATCGTCAATGGCCTCAATTTGCCGATGCCTGATTCAGTCTCTACATTAGACATTTCCAGATCATCAGGATAATAAAATTCATGAAAATTCGTCTTCCTCGTTCTTATCGTAAGGTCTGTCAAATATATCAATATTTTAGGTAGTTTCTTTGCGAAGAATGAGTGTATTTACACGTTTTCTTTTCGTAGTTTTCGCCGCAAATTTTGAATTTGCCGGCTTTCGAAAACAGAAAAAAATATACAGCTTCTGACCGTTTCCATGGAAACGGTCCGTATGGCGAAATCCCGACCAAGAAAGAACCAATCAGAACGCTTGGATTTACCTCAAGCCTATCTTGCCATATAATAAAGGGAAATATCTATCTCATGAAGAATTCAAGACCAAATAAAATATTGAATCTATTATTGCCAAATTCTCTCTGCAATTCCCAAAAGTCCGTTGAATTAAAAGCTATGACTATTAAAAACCTCTAGAAACAATCGCAGAAGAAACTGATGTAAACCAGCTTGCCGAAGGATAGCCTGCGAGCAGGCTCACGTTGGAGCGTAGGCGAGAATTGAAGAACAATTAAGCGCGCGCCTCGAGCCCGAAATCGAGCGGCGAAGCCGCGAGACGAGACAGTGAGCCTGCTCTGATCTCTGCAAATTTTTCATTTCCACCCCGGAAACCGCAGGAAAAATAAGCCGACTAATTTTCACCGGAAGTATGAACTTTGGCAGCTTAGATTTCTTGGGAAAATTATAAATCTTATTCATAACAACATGCAGGCGCGATATACGTTGCTGATAAAGAAAAACCGTCAAAGTTTATGTCTAGCAAGGACACACTTGATTCCAATTGCAAGCTAAGTGATCTTGCTTTTCGCAGTCTGGTCTCTGATGAAACGCGTTCATGTTATTTCGTTGCCCGCTTGCAATCACAACAGGGTCACATACGTTTGTAATAATTTAACTCTTCTCATATGCAACACGACAAATACATCTTGATTTCCTGCTCCCTCTTTAGTTTGAAATTTAAGCAGAAATTGACTGGAACTTTGTAAAACATCAGTAATACGTGCACTTACTCAACTTGTGCTCCGAATCTAGTTGTGCACGACTTTTTAAATATTCATGATATAGTGAGAGCGTGCGGTAAATTACCGACTCCATGGGGATCTAATCGCTCCTCATCAAACGTAATAGATTGACAGTTTTCGCGCCTTTGCCGCTTTTCGACTAATGGTATTTCACTTCGCTCAGGCGAAGCAGAAATGAAAAAATTACAGAGATCAGGGCAGGCTCACTTTCTTTGCACCTCTTCACCAGACTCCTTCCCGCCGGATCGCTTTGCTCTTCATCGCTCGCGCGCGTGAAGGTGAGCCTGTTCGCAGGCTAGCCGAAGGAAAAACCATCCGTTTGTTTTAAATGCGGTGCAAGGATTATTACTCACTCTCTCAAGTGGAACGGCAAACAGAACCAACATCAGTTTAATCATGATCCAAACCTTACCCCCCTTTCGCCAACAAATTGAACAACTCATTTCAAAACATCTCAAAGATGTCGGCAGAAAATAAATTAAGACAATTTTCATTTAAACTACTTCATAGGATCCTAGTAACCAAAAAAGAACTTAAAACATATAAAATTAATTCAGATGATGAATGTTTTTTTGCAAAAGTCCACGGATTCCCTCACTTGATTCCCTAGAATACACATTCCTGGCTTGCTCTGTCGCCGAGGACGTTTTCCACGAAATGATGATGTGGTTCAATAATGAACAGGCTGAATTTAAAATGACTAAGCAACAGATCCTTTTCAATTATTTTACACCATACCACAGGATCACAACATCTAGTGAATTGGAAATTCGGAATTTTCATAACACTAATGATAAAGTATATCTACGACTGTAAAATGATGGAAAAATTCCCACTTGGCAATCAATTCAAACAAAAACCAAATATTCAATGGAAAACCTACAATAGGAAAAATTGAATAGTTAGATCCTGATAGCCAGCAACCAGTACTGCTTCACCCTATAAACAAATTTAACCTAATTTTAACCTAATATAGAAATGTTTGCTTAATTTCGTTAAGCGAATATTGTAATTCATAATAATACTATACTCCGGGTAGCATGCCTCAACAAGTGTAAGCTTTTATTGTTTCTTTTTAGTGATAATTATTTTCTTGTAATTAGCGTACTTGTATTATTTTCTATAATATCTGTCGTATTGCATGGATTATAACCTAAATCTGTAAGTTAGAGTCTTTTCTCTGTAAGTGGCAGTGAATCTGCGAGTTAAGGTTGGACTTCGATTTCTAAGGCCAGGTGATTTCTGCTTCCCTACAAACGAGTTATTAAAAAATACGAATTCCAATCGATAGACCTTTCTCTGGTTGGATTGGAATTTATAGGTTTTTTCTTCTGGGTGGGTTACATTAAACGAAAATAAGTAAAAACAAAAACTAAAAGTTTAGCTTATGACGGATTTTCATCGTACACGTATAGTGCTAGTTATAATTCATTACCTTTGTACAAAAAAGAATCAAAAACTTCAATGTAGATTTCAAAAGAAGCCAAGCTTTTAATCATATCTGCCCGGCTTTCTTTTTCCGCTACAGTTTTCAAATTGTAGAAAACATTTTCGAAAGATGCCATTCGAATCATCACTATTATTCGTTTCATTTCGAGTAAAGATTTCCCCTATACCGCAAAGTTGTCACTTCTATTTTCTTTTTTCTTGACGAATGAATTTCAATATTATACAGTTACTCAACAACAGTTACGAATACCACGAGTGCTGTTTAGAAAAGGAAGCTTCAAATTGATTTGTTTGCAGCATAGCCTACAAATTATTGTTACAAATGTTTTGCCCCTGATATGAAACCAGGACAGTCAAGCAGTAAAAGTAGTTTCTAGCCCACTGTGACGTATCATGTGTTTATTATGCAGCGTATTTGCTCATCTAAAGGAAACAACTATTTTGAGATCAAGGACTACACCACATTTCTAAAGGAAAGGCAGTAAATAATATCTTACCTCAAACAAGGCAAATATTAACTTTTTTGCAAGCTTAGAATGATGTCAAAGACCCACTTGTAGCTGTAAAATCAGTGTGACTTTTAGGCCGACGAGTTAATCTAAAAGGAAATCAGTAATTGCTATCCTACAGGGAACCAACTTTCATGGAAAAGGTACGCAACCGATTAAACACCATTATGAATTTATAGCGATCAGTTTTAAGTTTGATCGCCAGGCCAGGTGGTTTCCGCGATTTAGTTCATAGAAAATATTTTTAACTGCAATTTCAAAGTAAACAAGCAAGAAAATGAATACAAACAAAGAAAATATGGAAAGTCATCGGTATTGGGACCTTTGAGAAACATAAAATGAGTTAGCAGAAAACAAAGGAAGATATTGGATGAAACAATATAATCTACAGAGTACATAATAACTACTAGGTGTATAGAATATAGAGGCGTTCTAACGCTTATAATTACCGTGTCATTGATCAGGCAATGCGTCACTGTTTATTCAAAACTGGTTCAATTTCCCATTCTATATATTTTGACAATGCCAGTGTACGTCGAAGAGCAAACTTCCGAGTTTCAAAATCTCAAGAATGGTGCATGGCACACTGCAACACTAATGAAGCAGACAATAACTCTAAACCATTGCCTAAACAAGACTCTGTTCTTTTCAAGTAGTGCATTTGTTCCTTATTTTACAATTTTTACCTTTTTCACACTCTCATCACGAATACATCGTGTGATTTACATCTCGTGCTAAGCGAAAGTTTTGCATGAACTTTTTATCAAATTATTAACAAGAGAACGCCTTTCCACAAGATGCTTTGTAATGGTCGTTACTTGTCCATATGTATTCTTAACAAAAAAAAGTACACATGGCTACAAGCAACTAAACAAATAATCGGAAAACTAGTTCTTACTGGCTAGCTTCTCTTTTCCTGGCCAATGACGAGGCAATGAAACCTTTTTTTCTGTAAACCTGCGATTTTAAGGTTGGACTTCGATTAGGCCAGCTTATTTCTGCTTCCCTACAAACGAGTAACTAAAAAAAATGCGAATTGCAATCGATATGACTTTCGCTGGCTGGACCAGAGTTTATATAGTTTTTTTTTCTCGTTAGGTTAGATCAAACGAAAACATACAAACAAAATAAACTTTTAGTGGATTTTCATCTTACACGTATAGTGTTAGTTATATTTCATTACTTTTTTTACCAAAAAGAAAAACGCAAATACTTTAATGTAGATTTCAAAGGAAGCCAAGTTTTTAAATTACCTTCCTTTTGCCGGCATGATTTTAAAGTTGTACAGAAAATTTTCAAAAGATGCCGTTTGAATGATGACTGTTATTCGTTGCATTTCAAATAAAGATTCTCTTAAAACGCCTCTCGAGATTGTCGTTTTTCAAACGTTTTGAGACACGAAACCTCACTTTCCAAAGTGAAAGAAAAAAAGCGAGCGTTTTCCGAGGCAGAAACATTAATAAAATAGCTTGAACAGACCTCCAAGGAAAAATTTTTGACTCATTCACTAGTCTTTTATTATATAATTATAGCCATGCAAACTTGTCACTTCTATTTTCCTTTTTCTTGACGATTGAAAGAATTAAAAATCGTCTGAAGTTGCGGCGTGACTTTCAGCAATATCATACTTACACTTACTCGACAACAGCTACTATTTAGAAAAGATTCAATTTGTTTGCAGCAAAAACCTTCAAATTATCTACTAGCCATTATTAGAAATGTTATGCCCCTGTTATGAGACCAGGACAATCAAGCAGTAGCCTGCAAACAGGCTCTCCGTATGGGTTATTCTTGGATTTGCCTTCGAATGGTGCGCGGTCAAAAGCTAGGGGGCGGGCGAGAGAGGGAGAGCCTGCAATAGTCCTTGTACGCTTTGAATATTTACGTTCAGATTCTGAACGTAAATTGCTGATTGGCTAATTTAACTTGATACATGTCAAATACTACCATTTACGTTCAACCGTGAAGCGTGAATGTTTTCTCGCGCATGTTTATTTTTCAAACGAAGCTTGGTGTCATGCGACTTCAGGAAGATGGAGGTGCTAAAAGTAAACAAATTTGGACGATCCTATCGCACTGGAACATAGGCGGCTCCAGCTTTCGTTGTCAGAGGAGTTATATTTTTTACAATGCGAACGATCAGCTTCTGAAACGTGACAAACTTACCGCCGTCATCTACTATTACACAACGACCGAGTTCATTACGCGAAACGTGACTCTTTCAGAATATGGAGGTGTTAACATTGAGGTCAGTTATTTTTAGTACACAAATATCAAAATTTCGACTAAAAGAAGGGCTAAATTGGGCTAAAATGTCTATTAACGTTTTTACCCATACATAACATCCATACGCTAAATTACGTTTCGCGTAATGAAACTCGGTTGTTATGTAATAGATGACGCGAGCTGAATATCATCTCTTCAAAGCATGGCACAATTTCAACAGTGGGATTTGAAAATATAATTTTATATTGCCACAGAACACTTTTATAAATCGAGGGGTTTTCTTTCTGGATTTGAGTTCATATTTTTTTTTTTTTTTTCATAACAACTGTACTTACACGTAAACAAGCCCACGTGTATCAAAAGTTTCATTTTTGACAGCCGTCTTGACCTACGAGGTCATTTCCGCTTTTGTTGTGATTGGTTCATTTTAATTTGATAACTTGACAGATCAGTCAAGCGGAAAGGAGGCAGAACTCAAATCGTACAAGGACCATTGCAGGTTCTCCCTCTCTCGCCCGCCCGCGCGCCGTTCGAAAGCAAATCTCGGAATAACCCATACGGAGAGCCTGTTTGCAGGCTAGTCAAGCAGTAAAAGCAGTTTTTAGCCCATTGTGACGTATTGGTGCGTAAATTATGCGGCGTATTTGATCAACTAAAGGAAACTATTTTGAGATCACGGAGGACAAAACATTTTTAAAGGGAAAGGAGTAATTAACATCTTACCTCAAACATGGCAAATATTTGATTCTGTTGCAAGTTTAGGATAATGTCGAAGACCCCTTTGTCGCTGTAAAAATGAATACAAACAAAGAAACTAAAATTTTTGCAACAGATGGTCTTAATGTGTCTTTAATACGTCGAGAATGGCTCCCTTTCCGTTGAGGAAATATGAATAATTGGAAAAAAAACTACCTTTCACAAAACCCATTGATGACTTGAAAAAATTGAAAGTTCCGGGATTTCGCAGAAAACAATGAAACATATTCAGAGATGAAACAAGATAATTTACAAAGTAAATGTGTATAGAATATAGAGGTTTTTAACGCTGATAACTACCTTTCCAATGATATGGCAAGGTGTCACTGTTTATTCGAAACTGCTGTACGTTGTCGCTCAACAAATTTTCCAAACGAATTCTCCATCTAACAGACTCTGGTTAACTTAGCCTGCTGCAATAAACATGTTGCTTTCCCTGATAAACGTATCGTAACAACGCTTTCATTGCTGATTTCAAGTCCTTAAAAGAAATCTGCTTAAATTAGCATTCAAGATTTTCAGATTTAAATATAAAACTTTGCGAGATATTTAAGCTGTAGAGTAACTAACTTGGAATAAGTAATCCTGATCAGGACCTCGACTAATAGCTCTATAACGTGAATTTTGTGGCCAGAAAACAAATTTCACAAGCCTTTGAAAGTGAAAATCTATTTGTTACAGTTTAATACAAAATGGTTACGAGCAACAAAACAAGTAATTGGGAATTTTATTCAGGTCTTAATTGCAAGCAATTTTTTTCGATAAAGATCCCATTAATGAAACTGTTTTAGTGAATCTACTACATTTGGTATAAAACTGCACTTTAATAAGGCCAGACGACTTCTTCATCCATGCAAATGACTTTTTATAAACTGATACAAATGGCAAAAACAGAATCAATCTAGTTTTTGCAGATTTTCCTCTCACAAGGTTAGTTATGATCCATGTCCTTTTTCTCACCCAAAAGACGGAAAAATGTCGAAGCAAGTATCAATATAACCCAAGATTTAAATTTGCCTTCTTTCGCCAACACAGTTTACAAAACGTAGAAACTGAACATTCAAAAGAGCACTGTTGGAGGTAACTAGATTTCTAAAAAAACATTGGTAGATCTCCAAATAAAATAGCCTTCTTAACTCTTAAACTAGTGGTTAAATCTCTTATTTTAGCTATATATGCAAACTTGTCACCTCAATTCGTTTGTTTCTTGTTGCCCTTAGGAAACCTGTTGTAGTGTTGTGGTAGTTGTTTTCGGACTGGGAACGACTCAAAAGTCGTCTTAAGTTACAATATGACTTTTATCTCAGCAACAGCTACGAATACTGTGGGTGCAAATTGATGTTAGAGAAAGTTTCGTTTAGTTTTTAGAAAAATCTAAAAGTGATGAAGCATCCATAATTTGAATGTTATTTGATCAATTAAAAAAAAAAAACTTCTTTTGAGATCATAAACTGCCCAAAATATTTGAAGGAAAAGGAGTTAATAACATCTTACTTCAACACAGGGAATTGTTTGATTTTTCGCTATTATATTAGTTATTGCAAATGAGTTAAATACACAATACTTATAACTGCACTTTTAAAGTAAAGAAGCGTTATAACACTCCGCAACTGAACAAAAGAGAGTCATCTGGTAAAGATAAATATCAACAAAGAGCCTAACATTTTGGCCAATGATAGTCTTAGTTCTTGACTAAGTCGATAATGAGTCAATTTCCGTCAAGGAAATATAAACAAGTTTTGCATTTTCCTAACCACAAAACTCACTTGAAAAACTGGAAACATGCTGCATCTTTGTGACAAATGAGTTGGATAGCATTAACAATGTTGATTAAAAATGTAAATTAGGGAATTAAAATTATAAAATCAGTTCTACAAGAATAATTATAGACTGAAAAGAGAATGAAAGATCAATTTGTTACCAGATCAGTAAATGATCGGGTTTATTGTTATTATCTTGCGATGTTTCTAAGCCCAACTGATAGCTAAAAAAAGTCAATTCTCAACGGTTGGTATAACCTGGCAGTTTCACTGTTTTCAATTAGTTAAAAATAAAACAGAAGATATTTATTGAAGAAATTTATTGACTGATGCCAAAATTGTAATTTTAATTTGAAAACAAAATAAACCGTATTTATGTATGAACATATGTACGTATGATCGATTTTCGTTCGAATTGGTGAGAACCTCTTTGAGAGGGTAAATACTGACTGTTGGTTTTGAAACGTGATGTTAAGTTTTTGGCGGTAGAACTTACTATACCGAAGATATTATCAATTAGCTGTCACTTTCAAACAAAGACTTACTTACTTATTTAATCTACCGCGATTGACCAGCCCTCAGCTGCTATGTCCGTTAGGGAAATAGTCATAAAGGTTTTGCGTACGTGTTCTTTGATTAGGTATTACCACGAGGTTTTCCTCGGTTAGATCAGTTGTAGTGTAGACTTCACTGCGTCAACATCTACTCGGCATTGGTCCATGGATTTCTCTCTACACTCGTGGCTATCTATTCTATCAAGTCAAGTTTAGGGCGTGTGCAAA
>JAHPZR010031206.1:12500-18243 GCA_019787425.1 Platygyra sinensis
AACAAAATTTAACATCTCCTGTGCGACTCAAGCAAAAGCAATATAAACGAGTTATTTGTCAGCAGTAAATAAGGCTCATGGAGACCATTGTTGACAACAGTAGTGTACTAGTGTAAAAACTGTACGAAAATAACAAGTTTTGCTAGATTCCGACAAAACACGTAGTGAAATAAACAAATTTTCAACCTAGCGAATTCTTCGACGAAAGACATTATAATATATTACGAAGGCAGAAATTATACTTAAGAAGTAAAACAACGACAGAGAAAACTAATTGAGCTGTCTCTCCGGTTTATGAAGAGAAGATTAACTTTGGTAAAAATGCTCAAACAGCACTTACATGCAGTGTAGTAACGCTCGCTCGTTTAGTAGCGGCGGCTCCGGTCATCTCAGCGAAGTGAACCACAACAATTTCGTATCATCGCTCACCCGACGAGTAATCAGTGAAAAGATTGCTTCTGTGCTCGGAGTTGAACAAGTGCAAGCAGTGTAGTCTTTCCAACTTTGATGCTAGTTTGGACGATCTTGCTGCAAGCGAATGAAAGCCGTAAATAACTGAAGCTTCTTTTCAAATACAACTCAGCATTTTGCATTTTCATCCGCTAGCTTTGAGCTCCTTGTTTCATAATTTCCTTAGGGGAAGTGCACGTTTTCATGAGCCACAATGCGGCCGGATTTCTCTCGACTAGAAACCTTTACCTGCCTTTTGATCCTGATTAAACCTGTTAAACTATTAAAAAAGCGAACTTTGAAGGGCATCGTTCTTCTCTCGAAAGCAACTTGACAGAGAAAGCTTAACCAATGAGGTCCAGTTTGTGATTGACAGCTGTCGTCTCGTTAGCCAGTCAAATTATTTTGAACAATTCTAACAAGGATTGTGATTGGCTTATTTTAGCGTGCTTTATCAAGGAACAGTACACGGCTGACGCTTACATGTACATGTATTGTGAATCAGTTTTCTCATCGAGTTCGGCAGTAAAGCAGACAAGCGAAACAATAAAAAAGATGATTTCATTCACAGTTTTTAACATCGTCTCAAAATGAGTAGCTTCCAGGATTAGTTTGGCAAAAAACATACTACTGTCAGTCGATATGGCCTGCTGACGGTCGACGTAACCACTGCGTTCACGATTATTAACAGCTTGAACACGAGTTCTTAAAAGGATTTTAGGTCCAAGGACGACAGCAGTCATATTGAAAATCCCCCTTCTTTTAAAATCAAATATCCTGGACTTTTATTGATGTCTTCCGAATAAATGAAAAATTTTTTCACCAACTGTTAGCCATGTCAAGGTCTCTCCACGGAGTGTCTGGAAACGGCCCAGTCCCTAGCTATAGCGAATATGTTATTGCTCGGAAATTCATGTCGTCACGTGACATCGAAGGTGCACTCTAGAAGTTGGCTGCCATTACAGAGACTAAATATATTAAGCGATGCCTGGAGCAAACTGCTCAATATTTGAGTGCGGCGTGTCACGAAAGCCAAAATACCAAGAGAAAGCTGGAGAAAGGCGTTGTTGCACGGTAACGAGAGACAGAGTTGTCGACGCAAGTTTCCGAAAACAAATAGCAGAAGAGAGTGTGTTCATTTGCGAGAGGCATTTTACGCCAGAAGACATAGAAATTCGTAAGTTTCAGTCCTTTCCGTATTTATTCTTGTATTAGAATAATCTTTGTGGAAGTTTCGAGGCTGAAATATACGAGGTAGTTGACTAAAGAGTGCTAATAACTCAGGCTAATAACAAGATGACCCTATTGTTTTTCAATCCTCGTACGACTTCAAGTTCTGAAGGGTAAACTCGTAAAGAATTTTTTAGATTCTGAAGTATTTTACTTTGTCGATTAAATTTTAGAGTGAATATTTTTCTTAGAGATTTTATGGAGGTTTTTGATTAATTTAACTAGATTATACTTCTGATAAAATATCATTGCAAATATTTTTAGCGTCCGCAAAGTAGGTTTTTGCTGCAGTAAACTATTATTGAATTATTGTCTTTGAAAAGCCTCTTTGAAGAAAGTCAATGAAGTACGCATGTAGTTACGTACTTTCATACAACAGTGCGTTTTAGGTTTTGAATGGATATATGCTTAATTTTTTTGGTAACTTTGGTAACTTTTTTTCACATGAAACAATTAAAACTCTCCGAACTAGTGCAGTTTCCACTCTCAATTTACCAGTTAAAAGTCATGCAAGTAAACAAAGCGACGCTTTGCCTCCTCGTGAATATCTCACACTTGTTAATGATAAAGCCAAACCTACAGTTCCTTCTGTCTGTAAACCCTGTTTTAAGAATGTAGATGACTTCATAAAGCATGTTGATAGTCTTAAGTTGAGTGGTTGGACTAGTGGTGTGACAATAAAAGTACAGTTATTGCCTTGTGATAAGTTTTATTTTATTCTCATAGCCTTTCAGTAGCAGATCCAGACCTTCAGATAAAGCGGGGGGGGGGGGGGAGAGGGCGGTCATCCAGACCCTGGGATCAGAGGGGGGGGGGGTGGTCTCCAAAAATGTTTTTTCGGCCCTTTGGGCCTCAGTTTGGTAAAAAACATAAGGGGGCCCTGGGTCCTCCGGGCCCCTCCTCTAGATCTGTCACTGCCTTTTCTCTTGATTGTGTATTGATACTGCTAAGATGTTGGTATTGGAATTTAAGGATTAAACCAAAATTATAAAACCCAACCACAAACACATGTGGTGCATATATTGCCTCAATTCTGCCCATCGGAAAATTATGAGGGAGTGACTCAAAAAGGGGGACTCCCTTGAAAAAAAATGGGGAGATTCATTATAAAATTAAACCCTTTTTATGGCCGATAGCTCGTTTTCATGATGAGGTGGTATCCCTTGAGTACAACTACCAGAAGTTATAACTTTTTAAGATTTTCCTTTCTTATTCAAATTTGTAAATACTGTGGGGTTAAACAAATAGCGTTTAATAATTATTCTCACAAGAAGGGGGAACTTTAGTTGCAGTAAATGTTGTCATATTGAAAAATTCCTTTATTGTATGCTCAATAAAAAAGAGCTGATGAGGTGCTGGTGAAGGTTATTTCCTTTGAAAACATTTTCAGGGACCTTGTTGGTATCATGATAACTTTGAGATGACAACATCCTTTGCATTAAACCCTCAAAGATACGTTGATGGTGAAAAAAATGGTGGAACATTAACCCTGCACATTTGGATTCGTGGCCTTTCTTCTTGGTTGCTTTTTGCTGAATTTTGTATTTTTGAACGATGTTCTTTGCATAAAAGACCGTAATTTGATAAACAGTGATAGGATCTGATCTAGGAAAATGATGGATCTTCCTTTTGTGATCTCACACCCACATTCCTCCACCAACATGTTCCACTTAAATCTCAGCACTGGCGTTTGGACCAGCATGTCAACAATCTTGTCCACACAGATTTTGTGACAGACCTCCTTCCCAGTGTGGACACGAAACTGTTGTTCTGCTTCAACAAAAATGTTTGTCAGGTATTCCTTAGGGTACCACAATGTCCACACTTCTAAATTGACTCTTCACTCTCTTCAATCTTAACAAAGGAATAGTAGTGTTAAATATAACAGTTTAATTTTTGTGCTAAGAAAGTTAACTTTAGAAGGCAAGGTGCATTTTATTTCCATTACTAGTTAAATTCCAGGATGGCATCACTTGTCAACAACTACCAGAATTCACTGTGTATCTGATTATCCTTTCTTATTCACATTTTGCAGTCCCAGAGGGAAAATAATTACATTATAGCCGTGAGCAAAGCAAGAAAAAATGACAGATTCTGATAGTTGTAGTCATGTGGCACTACCATGAATCTGTCCTATTTGATATGAAATATATGTTGGATCACAGGCATTCGGAACACATCTGGTAATGTTGAATACTGAAGCAATTTAATTATTGGGTTTATATTGGAACAGTAAAAAATAAGCTTATTGTAAAGACACGATATAAGATACATTTTCTTGAGTTGTATTTAGCACCCTTGTGTATTCCTGAGGAAATTTGGGCTGGTTTTACCACTGTCTTACTTAAGAAAATTAACACAAGGACACAAAATACCACACAATACACAGCACAAATAAGTTTGAGATGCCTGTTGGACTGCTTTTAGGTTGGAACCAACAATGACACTATACATATTAGACAATGCTTCTTTGCATACAAACTAAATGTTGATCTTTTATCTGAGTATGCTGGACTCGCAAGGAATCACACTGAATTACCCAGCAAGAATATTTCAACCAAGCGAAATTTTAATCCAGCTTTCCCTCGGTTCACAGCAATGGACTGTGAATTCCAGTAAGCAGTAATTAGACCATAAGACGGTTACGCTCTACTCTGGAGCTCTCTAATCTGTGACAACTCCTCAGTAATAACGATTGCAAACTTCCCAGCTTTCGTTCTGAAGGTCGTGCTTCAGTCATGATTCAAAGCACAAAAATATTAGCTTAAAAGTTTACATCATTCCAGCATCGAGCTCGTTCTCCACTTTTTCAAACTAATCTGACTAACTGAAACACTCGATGATATCTAAAGACATCAGTAAACTTTCATCGTCCACGTCTTCCGTAAACAGAAATTCAATCTCGGTGCCTTCAGGCTCACGAGACACGCAGTCTGCCATTTCGGTTTGGCTTGCAAGCGTGCACCTTTGATGTCACGTGATCCAAAGCCTCAACATATTCGCTAGGGAATGGGCCGTTTCCAGACACTCCGTGGAGAGACTATGGCCATGTTTACTTGCCGAGATGGCAAAAAAAACTTAGCAGCCAGGCTTCGAAAATATTATATAAACCGCCCAGGGCGGTGAATATTTATCAACCATCCACCGCTAGCCACCTCCACTTCGGTGAATAGTTGTTTTAGTATATACTAAAACAGTGAAATAATAAACACCACAAAAAGTTAATTTGGATGATTTCTTAACTTGTCACGGATGCAAACCAGGACGCCATTTTCTCTCGAGTTGCTCGGAGTTAAATAGCACAGGATATTCGGAGTTTGACGAGCCAATCAGCGAGCGCCTTCAAAGCGATCCACTGTTTTAGTATATACTAAAACGTGATATAAGGAATCGCTCGACCAGTTAAGATTGTTAGAAAATCTCTGTTCAGCTCGGAAGTGATAACTAATATTAACTAGAGAGTCCAAATTGTGCCTGTGAACAGAGGAGGGGATATAGAAGCAGGGGAGAAGCCAAAAAGGGGTATATCGGAAGGGTTTACGTAAATGTTCCATTGAACACCTGAATACACAGCGGTCATAGAAATGGTCACCAAGGAGTTCGTAATATGGTAGAGGATACAATGTTCAGGAGCATAATGTTAAATTTTCGATCATAAGTACCATTCTTTACAGCTATCCTGTAAAATATAATTAAAATGTGCTGAATTGAATCTGTTTTCTAAGTACTCTTAGACTGTAAGCAACCGTCGGTTTGGGCGTTGCTATGTTTAAATATAAAGAGTGATTACATGCAGCAAAACCGTTTCAGGCCACGTTTTGCAAATGGTCAGAAATATTGAATTTTCATATTTCGAATAAATGGTTTCATGAAGCAAAATTTTTATCTGAAGTATGAGACCACCTTGAGTCAGTTTCCTTATTTTAAACGAAAGATCCTCTTGTTTGCACTTTAACAGGACACCAGCGATTTCGTCGCATTTCTTAGTTCTTTTTTCCACCAAAAATTAATGATAGGATTAACAGAAGCATTTATCAATGCAAATGACAAGGCCCATGGAAAT
>JAHPZR010031207.1:0-18858 GCA_019787425.1 Platygyra sinensis
AAAGTTTTTTGAAGATAAAATTACCCCTCGGTTGCGACTACTAATACTGTGGGCTGCTTACTCCAGCAAATATAACCCTCGTTAAGTGCACCTGATTGGACACCAACAACCAAATAATTGAAAGTTACTTAAAAGAAGCTATAAGGAACGTAGGAAAAAAAACATTCCAATGTACGTGTGAGTGTGCCTTTTCTTAAACTTGCCGTGCAGGTAAAGTAGAAGGTTATTTTTTGCCCAAAAAAACAAGACGAGCCGCATGGAAGACCTATGCATTATTTACGGACGATCGTAGCCTGCAGCTATCAGCAATAAAAGAAGCTAGTTTAGTGAAAATTTTTTTAAAATCCAGGTAAGAGTGCACAATTCAGCACACAACTAACAATTTATATACTCTATGTTATTAATTTACTGTGATTGGATGAGAGAGGAACAAATTTATTGCAAAATACATCAATTTTAAAAGGGTTGATATAACCACTGTTAACCTTTGTGTGCCTTGCATATGAGCACGGTACTGTAGAGGTTTGGATAAGGCCACTATAACGATCCCCCCCCCCCCCCCCCCCCAGCTCATCACCGCAATGATGACGAAGGACACAAAGGGGAGTTAACTTAGAAGCAGCGATGCAGTGCGTAGAGCTCAAGGTGATATTCACATGATATAGTGAGCGCGATGGATCATTAAACGCCTCTACAATAAAAATTGGCTGCGAGGTGACACCTGACAGACAATCAACAGACGGCCAAGGCTTACAAAGCAGAAATGTTGCGGGTTTATGCAAGGCAGGTGTCTTGGACTACCGCTACTATGGGCGACTCACAGGTTAATTCAGGAAGGCAGAAGCACAGACTGGCATGTTTACAGCAGCGAGAACAACATCGTGTAATGAAGGCCGGCAGGAGTCATTCACGGGAATAACATCCTTACAGTAACCAGACCACAAATGCTTCTGTTCCAGTTCTGTAGAGCATTTCGCTAAAGCTGCACTTGGCTGCACCACAGATTTGACTGGGACGCTTGTTCCTGTTAATCTGCGTAAGATTAAAAAGGTAAATTTAAAATAACATAAGAGTCAACAAGTTCTTTTTTTGGCGATCAAATTGACAGAGTTACACCTCTTACATTTTGATAACTGCTTTAAAGAGGCGACATAATTATATAGGAACCGGCAAGGATTTCCACTACTCGAGAGGAAAAAATCGTTGTATTGAAAAACCTGGAGCCAGAGTGGGGTAATTTTGTACAAAAATCTTCTTAAGAGTTACTACACTTCTTACTAACCGAGGGCGAGGGCCACACTGAGGTAATATTGGACCCGAGGTCGTTGCAGTACGGACCGAGCCGCAGCGATGGTCCGTACAAAAACGACCCCGAGGGCCAATATTCCCCAGTACGGATCGAGTCTAGCTAGCGTTAGTAAGTAGTTTGTTATATGGCACTAGTGCTTGTTTTTCGTTTTTTTGTTAGTTTAAAAACGCACTTCCGTACACGTGTTTTTGATGACGCAAGCAACTCAAAAAGAACAAGCTACCACAATGTTTGAAAAAACAAATTCACGTGAACGTAAATCATGTTGAGGTATAAACACAGGCCTTCCAACAACAGCTGCAGTTGTGAAATTCGGAGGAAAACGGTTCCCGTCGATCCCGCATGGAATACATTTAACTTGCCCATCACAACATATGGATGAAGAAATGTACGAAGTTGGTTGCTGTGAAATCATTACAAAACATTATACCACAGCGATGAAGAGGCAGTCTTAGAGTCAATCCTCCGCTCTATCTCGATAACAGTTTTGACGGCTTTCGTTCCCATTCTGGGCCATTCCTGCGCTGAAAAATTGGAAATTGTTGCGCTGTGTACTCTCTGTCCTTGTTTCCTGCACTTGTTCATAAAAAAATATTTCAGTGGATCAGAAGTGGTCAAGCTCCTTCGCAGGTAGGGCTTTTAACTCTCTCATTTGTGATACCGTTACCTTACAATTTGTGGAGAAGAGTTTTCAGATCAGTAGCCATCTGCTTATTTGTGGATGTGCACAATTTTTATCGTCAATGGCCTCAATTTGCCGATGCCTGATTCAGTCTCTACATTAGACATTCCAGATCATCAGGATAATAAAATTCATGAAAATTCGTCTTCCTCGTTCTTATCGTAAGGTCTGTCAAATATATCAATATTTTAGGTAGTTTCTTTGCGAAGAATGAGTGTATTTTACACGTTTTCTTTTTCGTAGTTTCGCCGCAAATTTTTGAATTTGCCGGCTTTCGAAAACAGAAAAAAAATATACAGCTTCTGACCCGTTTCATGGAAACGGTCCGTATGGCGAAATCCCGACCAAGAAAGAACCAATCAGAACGCTTGGATTTACCTCAAGCCTATCTTGCCATATAATAAAGGGAAATATCTATCTCATGAAGAATTCAAGACCAAATAAAATATTGAATCTATTATTGCCAAATTCTCTCTGCAATTCCCAAAAGTCCGTTGAATTAAAAGCTATGGACTATTAAAAACCTCTAGAAACAATCGCAGAAGAAACTGATGTAAACCAGCTTGCCGAAGGATAGCCTGCGAGCAGGCTCACGTTGGAGCGTAGGCGAGAATTGAAGAACAATTAAGCGCGCGCCTCGAGCCCGAAATCGAGCGGCGAAGCCGCGAGACGAGACAGTGAGCCTGCTCTGATCTCTGCAAATTTTTCATTTCCACCCCGGAAACCGCAGGAAAAATAAGCCGACTAATTTTCACCGGAAGTATGAACTTTGGCAGCTTAGATTTCTTGGGAAAATTATAAATCTTATTCATAACAACATGCAGGCGCGATATACGTTGCTGATAAAGAAAAACCGTCCAAAGTTTATGTCTAGCAAGGACACACTTGATTCCAATTGCAAGCTAAGTGATCTTGCTTTTCGCCAGTCTGGTCTCTGATGAAACGCGTTCATGTTATTTCGTTGGCCCGCTTGCAATCACAACAGGGTCACATACGTTTGTAATAATTTAACTCTTCTCATATGCAACACGACAAATACATCTTGATTTCCTGCTCCCTCTTTAGTTTGAAATTTAAGCAGAAATTGACTGGAACTTTGTAAAACATCAGTAATACGTGCACTTACTCAACTTGTGCTCCGAATCTAGTTGTGCACGACTTTTTAAATATTCATGATATAGTGAGAGCGTGCGGTAAATTACCGACTCCATGGGGATCTAATCGCTCCTCATCAAACGTAATAGATTGACAGTTTTCGCGCCTTTGCCGCTTTTCGACTAATGGTATTTCACTTCGCTCAGGCGAAGCAGAAATGAAAAAATTACAGAGATCAGGGCAGGCTCACTTTCTTTGCACCTCTTCACCAGACTCCTTCCCGCCGGATCGCTTTGCTCTTCATCGCTCGCGCGCGTTGAAGGTGAGCCTGTTCGCAGGCTAGCCGAAGGAAAAACCATCCGTTTGTTTAAATGCGGTGCAAGGATTATTACTCACTCTCTCAAGTGGAACGGCAAACAGAACCAACATCAGTTTAATCATGATCCAAACCTTACCCCCCTTTCGCCAACAAATTGAACAACTCATTTCAAAAACATCTCAAAGATGTCGGCAGAAAATAAATTAAGACAATTTTCATTTAAACTACTTCATAGGATCCTAGTAACCAAAAAAGAACTTAAAACATATAAAATTAATTCAGATGATGAATGTTTTTTTGCAAAAGTCCACGGATTCCCTCACTTGATTCCCTAGAATACACATTCCTGGCTTGCTCTGTCGCCGAGGACGTTTTCCACGAAATGATGGATGTGGTTCAATAATGAACAGGCTGAATTTAAAATGACTAAGCAACAGATCCTTTTCAATTATTTTACACCATACCACAGGATCACAACATCTAGTGAATTGGAAATTCGGAATTTTCATAACACTAATGATAAAGTATATCTACGACTGTAAAATGATGGAAAAAATTCCCACTTGGCAATCAATTCAAACAAAAACCAAATATTCAATGGAAAACCTACAATAGGAAAAATTGAATAGTTAGATCCTGATAGCCAGCAACCAGTACTGCTTCACCCTATAAACAAATTTAACCTAATTTTAACCTAATATAGAAAATGTTTGCTTAATTTCGTTAAGCGAATATTGTAATTCATAATAATACTATACTCCGGGTAGCATGCCTCAACAAGTGTAAGCTTTTATTGTTTCTTTTTAGTGATAATTATTTTCTTGTAATTAGCGTACTTGTATTATTTTCTATAATATCTGTCGTATTGCATGGATTATAACCTAAATCTGTAAGTTAGAGTCTTTTCTCTGTAAGTGGCAGTGAATCTGCGAGTTAAGGTTGGACTTTCGATTTCTAAGGCCAGGTGATTTCTGCTTCCCTACAAACGAGTTATTAAAAAATACGAATTCCAATCGATAGACCTTTCTCTGGTTGGATTGGAATTTATAGGTTTTTTCTTCTGGGTGGGTTACATTAAACGAAAATAAGTAAAAACAAAAACTAAAAGTTTAGCTTATGACGGATTTTCATCGTACACGTATAGTGCTAGTTATAATTCATTACCTTTGTACAAAAAAGAATCAAAAACTTCAATGTAGATTTCAAAAGAAGCCAAGCTTTTAATCATATCTGCCCGGCTTTCTTTTTCCGCTACAGTTTTCAAATTGTAGAAAACATTTTCGAAAGATGCCATTCGAATCATCACTATTATTCGTTTCATTTCGAGTAAAGATTTCCCCTATACCGCAAAGTTGTCACTTCTATTTTCTTTTTTCTTGACGAATGAATTTCAATATTATACAGTTACTCAACAACAGTTACGAATACCACGAGTGCTGTTTAGAAAAGGAAGCTTCAAATTGATTTGTTTGCAGCATAGCCTACAAATTATTGTTACAAATGTTTTGCCCCTGATATGAAACCAGGACAGTCAAGCAGTAAAAGTAGTTTCTAGCCCACTGTGACGTATCATGTGTTTATTATGCAGCGTATTTGCTCATCTAAAGGAAACAACTATTTTGAGATCAAGGACTACACCACATTTCTAAAGGAAAGGCAGTAAATAATATCTTACCTCAAACAAGGCAAATATTAACTTTTTTGCAAGCTTAGAATGATGTCAAAGACCCACTTGTAGCTGTAAAATCAGTGTGACTTTTAGGCCGACGAGTTAATCTAAAAGGAAATCAGTAATTGCTATCCTACAGGGAACCAACTTTCATGGAAAAGGTACGCAACCGATTAAACACCATTATGAATTTATAGCGATCAGTTTTAAGTTTGATCGCCAGGCCAGGTGGTTTCCGCGATTTAGTTCATAGAAAATATTTTTAACTGCAATTTCAAAGTAAACAAGCAAGAAAATGAATACAAACAAAGAAAATATGGAAAGTCATCGGTATTGGGACCTTTGAGAAACATAAAATGAGTTAGCAGAAAACAAAGGAAGATATTGGATGAAACAATATAATCTACAGAGTACATAATAACTACTAGGTGTATAGAATATAGAGGCGTTCTAACGCTTATAATTACCGTGTCATTGATCAGGCAATGCGTCACTGTTTATTCAAAACTGGTTCAATTTCCCATTCTATATATTTTGACAATGCCAGTGTACGTCGAAGAGCAAACTTCCGAGTTTCAAAATCTCAAGAATGGTGCATGGCACACTGCAACACTAATGAAGCAGACAATAACTCTAAACCATTGCCTAAACAAGACTCTGTTCTTTTCAAGTAGTGCATTTGTTCCTTATTTTACAATTTTTACCTTTTTCACACTCTCATCACGAATACATCGTGTGATTTACATCTCGTGCTAAGCGAAAGTTTTGCATGAACTTTTTATCAAATTATTAACAAGAGAACGCCTTTCCACAAGATGCTTTGTAATGGTCGTTACTTGTCCATATGTATTCTTAACAAAAAAAAGTACACATGGCTACAAGCAACTAAACAAATAATCGGAAAACTAGTTCTTACTGGCTAGCTTCTCTTTTCCTGGCCAATGACGAGGCAATGAAACCTTTTTTTCTGTAAACCTGCGATTTTAAGGTTGGACTTCGATTAGGCCAGCTTATTTCTGCTTCCCTACAAACGAGTAACTAAAAAAAATGCGAATTGCAATCGATATGACTTTCGCTGGCTGGACCAGAGTTTATATAGTTTTTTTTTCTCGTTAGGTTAGATCAAACGAAAACATACAAACAAAATAAACTTTTAGTGGATTTTCATCTTACACGTATAGTGTTAGTTATATTTCATTACTTTTTTTACCAAAAAGAAAAACGCAATACTTTAATGTAGATTTCAAAGGAAGCCAAGTTTTTAAATTACCTTCCTTTTGCCGGCATGATTTTAAAGTTGTACAGAAAATTTTCAAAAGATGCCGTTTGAATGATGACTGTTATTCGTTGCATTTCAAATAAAGATTCTCTTAAAACGCCTCTCGAGATTGTCGTTTTTCAAACGTTTTGAGACACGAAACCTCACTTTCCAAAGTGAAAGAAAAAAAGCGAGCGTTTTCCGAGGCAGAAACATTAATAAAATAGCTTGAACAGACCTCCAAGGAAAAATTTTTGACTCATTCACTAGTCTTTTATTATATAATTATAGCCATGCAAACTTGTCACTTCTATTTTCCTTTTCTTGACGATTGAAAGAATTAAAATCGTCTGAAGTTGCGGCGTGACTTTCAGCAATATCATACTTACACTTACTCGACAACAGCTACTATTTAGAAAAGATTCAATTTGTTTGCAGCAAAAACCTTCAAATTATCTACTAGCCATTATTAGAAATGTTATGCCCCTGTTATGAGACCAGGACAATCAAGCAGTAGCCTGCAAACAGGCTCTCCGTATGGGTTATTCTTGGATTTGCCTTCGAATGGTGCGCGGTCAAAAGCTAGGGGGCGGGCGAGAGAGGGAGAGCCTGCAATAGTCCTTGTACGCTTTGAATATTTACGTTCAGATTCTGAACGTAAATTGCTGATTGGCTAATTTAACTTGATACATGTCAAATACTACCATTTACGTTCAACCGTGAAGCGTGAATGTTTTCTCGCGCATGTTTATTTTTCAAACGAAGCTTGGTGTCATGCGACTTCAGGAAGATGGAGGTGCTAAAAGTAAACAAATTTGGACGATCCTATCGCACTGGAACATAGGCGGCTCCAGCTTTCGTTGTCAGAGGAGTTATATTTTTTACAATGCGAACGATCAGCTTCTGAAACGTGACAAACTTACCGCCGTCATCTACTATTACACAACGACCGAGTTCATTACGCGAAACGTGACTCTTTCAGAATATGGAGGTGTTAACATTGAGGTCAGTTATTTTTAGTACACAAATATCAAAATTTCGACTAAAAGAAGGGCTAAATTGGGCTAAAATGTCTATTAACGTTTTTACCCATACATAACATCCATACGCTAAATTACGTTTCGCGTAATGAAACTCGGTTGTTATGTAATAGATGACGCGAGCTGAATATCATCTCTTCAAAGCATGGCACAATTTCAACAGTGGGATTTGAAAATATAATTTTATATTGCCACAGAACACTTTTATAAATCGAGGGGTTTTCTTTCTGGATTTGAGTTCATATTTTTTTTTTTTTTTTTCATAACAACTGTACTTACACGTAAACAAGCCCACGTGTATCAAAAGTTTCATTTTTGACAGCCGTCTTGACCTACGAGGTCATTTCCGCTTTTGTTGTGATTGGTTCATTTTAATTTGATAACTTGACAGATCAGTCAAGCGGAAAGGAGGCAGAACTCAAATCGTACAAGGACCATTGCAGGTTCTCCCTCTCTCGCCCGCCCGCGCGCCGTTCGAAAGCAAATCTCGGAATAACCCATACGGAGAGCCTGTTTGCAGGCTAGTCAAGCAGTAAAAGCAGTTTTTAGCCCATTGTGACGTATTGGTGCGTAAATTATGCGGCGTATTTGATCAACTAAAGGAAACTATTTTGAGATCACGGAGGACAAAACATTTTTAAAGGGAAAGGAGTAATTAACATCTTACCTCAAACATGGCAAATATTTGATTCTGTTGCAAGTTTAGGATAATGTCGAAGACCCCTTTGTCGCTGTAAAAATGAATACAAACAAAGAAACTAAAATTTTTGCAACAGATGGTCTTAATGTGTCTTTAATACGTCGAGAATGGCTCCCTTTCCGTTGAGGAAATATGAATAATTGGAAAAAAAACTACCTTTCACAAAACCCATTGATGACTTGAAAAAATTGAAAGTTCCGGGATTTCGCAGAAAACAATGAAACATATTCAGAGATGAAACAAGATAATTTACAAAGTAAATGTGTATAGAATATAGAGGTTTTTAACGCTGATAACTACCTTTCCAATGATATGGCAAGGTGTCACTGTTTATTCGAAACTGCTGTACGTTGTCGCTCAACAAATTTTCCAAACGAATTCTCCATCTAACAGACTCTGGTTAACTTAGCCTGCTGCAATAAACATGTTGCTTTCCCTGATAAACGTATCGTAACAACGCTTTCATTGCTGATTTCAAGTCCTTAAAAGAAATCTGCTTAAATTAGCATTCAAGATTTTCAGATTTAAATATAAAACTTTGCGAGATATTTAAGCTGTAGAGTAACTAACTTGGAATAAGTAATCCTGATCAGGACCTCGACTAATAGCTCTATAAC
Source organism: Platygyra sinensis (assembly GCA_019787425.1). Taxonomy (NCBI): domain Eukaryota; kingdom Metazoa; phylum Cnidaria; class Anthozoa; order Scleractinia; family Merulinidae; genus Platygyra; species Platygyra sinensis. The sequence continues at coordinate 8,690 of JAHPZR010031207.1, forward strand.
GTGAATTTTGTGGCCAGAAAACAAATTTCACAAGCCTTTGAAAGTGAAAATCTATTTGTTACAGTTTAATACAAAATGGTTACGAGCAACAAAACAAGTAATTGGGAATTTTATTCAGGTCTTAATTGCAAGCAATTTTTTTCGATAAAGATCCCATTAATGAAACTGTTTTAGTGAATCTACTACATTTGGTATAAAACTGCACTTTAATAAGGCCAGACGACTTCTTCATCCATGCAAATGACTTTTTATAAACTGATACAAATGGCAAAAACAGAATCAATCTAGTTTTTGCAGATTTTCCTCTCACAAGGTTAGTTATGATCCATGTCCTTTTTCTCACCCAAAAGACGGAAAAATGTCGAAGCAAGTATCAATATAACCCAAGATTTAAATTTGCCTTCTTTCGCCAACACAGTTTACAAAACGTAGAAACTGAACATTCAAAAGAGCACTGTTGGAGGTAACTAGATTTCTAAAAAAACATTGGTAGATCTCCAAATAAAATAGCCTTCTTAACTCTTAAACTAGTGGTTAAATCTCTTATTTTAGCTATATATGCAAACTTGTCACCTCAATTCGTTTGTTTCTTGTTGCCCTTAGGAAACCTGTTGTAGTGTTGTGGTAGTTGTTTTCGGACTGGGAACGACTCAAAAGTCGTCTTAAGTTACAATATGACTTTTATCTCAGCAACAGCTACGAATACTGTGGGTGCAAATTGATGTTAGAGAAAGTTTCGTTTAGTTTTTAGAAAAATCTAAAAGTGATGAAGCATCCATAATTTGAATGTTATTTGATCAATTAAAAAAAAAAAACTTCTTTTGAGATCATAAACTGCCCAAAATATTTGAAGGAAAAGGAGTTAATAACATCTTACTTCAACACAGGGAATTGTTTGATTTTTCGCTATTATATTAGTTATTGCAAATGAGTTAAATACACAATACTTATAACTGCACTTTTAAAGTAAAGAAGCGTTATAACACTCCGCAACTGAACAAAAGAGAGTCATCTGGTAAAGATAAATATCAACAAAGAGCCTAACATTTTGGCCAATGATAGTCTTAGTTCTTGACTAAGTCGATAATGAGTCAATTTCCGTCAAGGAAATATAAACAAGTTTTGCATTTTCCTAACCACAAAACTCACTTGAAAAACTGGAAACATGCTGCATCTTTGTGACAAATGAGTTGGATAGCATTAACAATGTTGATTAAAAATGTAAATTAGGGAATTAAAATTATAAAATCAGTTCTACAAGAATAATTATAGACTGAAAAGAGAATGAAAGATCAATTTGTTACCAGATCAGTAAATGATCGGGTTTATTGTTATTATCTTGCGATGTTTCTAAGCCCAACTGATAGCTAAAAAAAGTCAATTCTCAACGGTTGGTATAACCTGGCAGTTTCACTGTTTTCAATTAGTTAAAAATAAAACAGAAGATATTTATTGAAGAAATTTATTGACTGATGCCAAAATTGTAATTTTAATTTGAAAACAAAATAAACCGTATTTATGTATGAACATATGTACGTATGATCGATTTTCGTTCGAATTGGTGAGAACCTCTTTGAGAGGGTAAATACTGACTGTTGGTTTTGAAACGTGATGTTAAGTTTTTGGCGGTAGAACTTACTATACCGAAGATATTATCAATTAGCTGTCACTTTCAAACAAAGACTTACTTACTTATTTAATCTACCGCGATTGACCAGCCCTCAGCTGCTATGTCCGTTAGGGAAATAGTCATAAAGGTTTTGCGTACGTGTTCTTTGATTAGGTATTACCACGAGGTTTTCCTCGGTTAGATCAGTTGTAGTGTAGACTTCACTGCGTCAACATCTACTCGGCATTGGTCCATGGATTTCTCTCTACACTCGTGGCTATCTATTCTATCAAGTCAAGTTTAGGGCGTGTGCAAACCAAAGTGAGTAATCCATTTCTTTGTTTTCAGTTAAGGATAGTTTTCTGTTTGTTTTTCGCTTCAGTTTAGTGTAGTCCTTTATCGCACTATAAGTCGGTCAGTCGTCTTTATATTCGACTTTTTGGTACACTTTATCGCTGGGTTAAGCTTTTATCTTTTACAGCTATTTTCGTCAATTTTTATTTCCAGGTGTAGTCTCGTAAAGCATTAGTTTTTTTCTTTGAGTTTTGTGCTAGTTTATCGTAGTATTACGTTTCTGAGATGCTACAAATTTATAGCAAGTTGTTAGTTTCGTCATATATATTGTTTTATCTTCTGTGTCAATGATTAAGAAATAGAAAACATGTACCGTGTTTCTATCGAGTTATACAAACACGAGTGGAAGTTTGGGAGAACGAGAAATGCTGTGGGAACACGAGCCGCAGGCGAGTGTTTCCACAGCTTTTTCGAGTTCTCCCAAACTTCCACGAGTGTTTGTATAACTCGATAGAAACACGAAGTACATGTTTTCTATTTCTTTTAGAAAACACCACGACGAGAAAAAGGAAAACAACTTGGTAACTTTGGATATCAAAATGTAAATTCTCTTTGCTCGCGCCATCACTACGTCAACAGCGCGCGCTAGTTCTGTGTCTCCATCGAGTTATACAAACACGATTTTTGACCAATCAGCGCGCGTGCTTTCTTAGGACTGTTTTCTAAACACTGTTGTGAATCGTAGTCGAGAATTCTTGCTGAGCTCGTTTTTAACGCTACGCACTATTCAGCCCATGTTATTCATTTGGATCTTTTTTGGTTTACGATATCTGTCCCGTGGCCTGGTCGAAAGCGTCGCTCAGTAAAACGGGGTTGACCTGGCCAGCTGTTTTCTCCAAATGCGTAAGTCTTCAATATTTAAATACCAAAGCAATACAATACTTCCTGAGTAAACTTTAAAGCAAAGGAATAGAATACAAAAAAAGGACCTTAAATTTTAGCTATTTACGGTCTGGAACCTTCAACACATTGAGAGTGTATCAATCTCTTTTCAAGGGAACATTAGAAAGGTTAATGTTGAAGATATCCTTTGATTTTTATAAATCAGTGAAAATTGCTTTTAGAAGGGGAGACTGTCCACAACTTAGAGAAAAACAGAATTTGTGGTAAACAAAGAGGAACACTATACTAATATGTGGAAAGGCAGTCAATCGGGGTGGAGGTCTTGGTATGGAAGTACGTGGAATTACTCGAACAATTACTTGTTGAAACTTAATGCAATGCTGATATGACGAACAAGAAGCTACTGGTCGTTTAAAGTAAGAGCACACCTTTAGGAGTTTCCTTGCACTGTGGGCTCCGGAGTTAAACTCATCCCACGGAGAAAAGATCTTTGTCTGAAGGTCTCGGGACTTTCTCGGCTGTATATTACACCAATACTTCTTCGAAACAAGCTTGATCAAAAATTATAAGCCTTGGTTATTATTGGGCCACCCTCGCTTTTGCTATACGGGAACATTGCGCCGGCGTCAACCATGAATCTGCACCTGACTCTATTTTTGACAGTTCTCTTTGCCCGACTCTCTGTACTTGGGGAGTTCGCCTTGTACACTACGCCTCCATGACTGCTTTTCGTGGCCTCTCTTTCCGACCCCTGAGGATTCCACTCTAGGACTGTAGGAGTGATAATATCATTCTCAGGTTTCCGGAGCGTATGAAAACCGGTTCTGGGTTTGAAAGACTTGCGACCATAAACCTAAGTCAGTTTTACATGTGTAAACTACATTCAACTCTGTCAAAACTGAGCTGTCCTACCGAGACGACACGATAATAGCCTTTTTCTTAGCAGCTAACAAAAATAAAGACAATGCTACAGTTGCCCAGTTTGGCCTCTTCTTATAGTTAACTGGAGAATTTCGGGTTTAATATGAAGGAAAACAGCATACTTTGCTCGAAACAAGACATTTATTATTCACTCGACGAACTACTAGCGAGTTTTGCGTTATGTTGAATATTTTGAAATAAAAAGGCTTTTCGTTATTATATAAAACAAATGGATTCCATGTTGCCGTGCGTCTGTTCAGTAATAGGTCACAGAAGACGTCAAAATGTGGTAAGAACATCAGCGACACACTCGGTTACGCCTCGTGTGCCACTTTTTTGTTCTAGCCACATCTATTACTGAACAGACGCACAGCAACATGGAATCCATTTGTTAAATGGATAATGAGTAGCGTAGTCAATTAGAGTACCGCATTCGCGATAGAACGCTAGCAGATTTATCATTATTAAACAATAGGCTGTTTCTGTCGAGGAACTATTAGCTGGCAGTTGCCCCTTGGAAATTTGATGCTCTTTAAACAAATATTTGCCCGAGAAGCGAAGCTTTAAGGGCAAAAATGCTAGTTTTAAGAACATCAAATTTCCAAGGGGCAATTATCAGACCGATAGTTCCGAGGGTGATGACATCAAGCTGGCTTTCAAATTTTTGCCCCGGAATTTTGATAAACTGAATTTGAACAAAATTTAACATCTCCTGTGCGACTCAAGCAAAAGCAATATAAACGAGTTATTTGTCAGCAGTAAATAAGGCTCATGGAGACCATTGTTGACAACAGTAGTGTACTAGTGTAAAAACTGTACGAAAATAACAAGTTTTGCTAGATTCCGACAAAACACGTAGTGAAATAAACAAATTTTCAACCTAGCGAATTCTTCGACGAAAGACATTATAATATATTACGAAGGCAGAAATTATACTTAAGAAGTAAAACAACGACAGAGAAAACTAATTGAGCTGTCTCTCCGGTTTATGAAGAGAAGATTAACTTTGGTAAAAATGCTCAAACAGCACTTACATGCAGTGTAGTAACGCTCGCTCGTTTAGTAGCGGCGGCTCCGGTCATCTCAGCGAAGTGAACCACAACAATTTCGTATCATCGCTCACCCGACGAGTAATCAGTGAAAAGATTGCTTCTGTGCTCGGAGTTGAACAAGTGCAAGCAGTGTAGTCTTTCCAACTTTGATGCTAGTTTGGACGATCTTGCTGCAAGCGAATGAAAGCCGTAAATAACTGAAGCTTCTTTTCAAATACAACTCAGCATTTTGCATTTTCATCCGCTAGCTTTGAGCTCCTTGTTTCATAATTTCCTTAGGGGAAGTGCACGTTTTCATGAGCCACAATGCGGCCGGATTTCTCTCGACTAGAAACCTTTACCTGCCTTTTGATCCTGATTAAACCTGTTAAACTATTAAAAAAGCGAACTTTGAAGGGCATCGTTCTTCTCTCGAAAGCAACTTGACAGAGAAAGCTTAACCAATGAGGTCCAGTTTGTGATTGACAGCTGTCGTCTCGTTAGCCAGTCAAATTATTTTGAACAATTCTAACAAGGATTGTGATTGGCTTATTTTAGCGTGCTTTATCAAGGAACAGTACACGGCTGACGCTTACATGTACATGTATTGTGAATCAGTTTTCTCATCGAGTTCGGCAGTAAAGCAGACAAGCGAAACAATAAAAAAGATGATTTCATTCACAGTTTTTAACATCGTCTCAAAATGAGTAGCTTCCAGGATTAGTTTGGCAAAAAACATACTACTGTCAGTCGATATGGCCTGCTGACGGTCGACGTAACCACTGCGTTCACGATTATTAACAGCTTGAACACGAGTTCTTAAAAGGATTTTAGGTCCAAGGACGACAGCAGTCATATTGAAAATCCCCCTTCTTTTAAAATCAAATATCCTGGACTTTTATTGATGTCTTCCGAATAAATGAAAAATTTTTTCACCAACTGTTAGCCATGTCAAGGTCTCTCCACGGAGTGTCTGGAAACGGCCCAGTCCCTAGCTATAGCGAATATGTTATTGCTCGGAAATTCATGTCGTCACGTGACATCGAAGGTGCACTCTAGAAGTTGGCTGCCATTACAGAGACTAAATATATTAAGCGATGCCTGGAGCAAACTGCTCAATATTTGAGTGCGGCGTGTCACGAAAGCCAAAATACCAAGAGAAAGCTGGAGAAAGGCGTTGTTGCACGGTAACGAGAGACAGAGTTGTCGACGCAAGTTTCCGAAAACAAATAGCAGAAGAGAGTGTGTTCATTTGCGAGAGGCATTTTACGCCAGAAGACATAGAAATTCGTAAGTTTCAGTCCTTTCCGTATTTATTCTTGTATTAGAATAATCTTTGTGGAAGTTTCGAGGCTGAAATATACGAGGTAGTTGACTAAAGAGTGCTAATAACTCAGGCTAATAACAAGATGACCCTATTGTTTTTCAATCCTCGTACGACTTCAAGTTCTGAAGGGTAAACTCGTAAAGAATTTTTTAGATTCTGAAGTATTTTACTTTGTCGATTAAATTTTAGAGTGAATATTTTTCTTAGAGATTTTATGGAGGTTTTTGATTAATTTAACTAGATTATACTTCTGATAAAATATCATTGCAAATATTTTTAGCGTCCGCAAAGTAGGTTTTTGCTGCAGTAAACTATTATTGAATTATTGTCTTTGAAAAGCCTCTTTGAAGAAAGTCAATGAAGTACGCATGTAGTTACGTACTTTCATACAACAGTGCGTTTTAGGTTTTGAATGGATATATGCTTAATTTTTTTGGTAACTTTGGTAACTTTTTTTCACATGAAACAATTAAAACTCTCCGAACTAGTGCAGTTTCCACTCTCAATTTACCAGTTAAAAGTCATGCAAGTAAACAAAGCGACGCTTTGCCTCCTCGTGAATATCTCACACTTGTTAATGATAAAGCCAAACCTACAGTTCCTTCTGTCTGTAAACCCTGTTTTAAGAATGTAGATGACTTCATAAAGCATGTTGATAGTCTTAAGTTGAGTGGTTGGACTAGTGGTGTGACAATAAAAGTACAGTTATTGCCTTGTGATAAGTTTTATTTTATTCTCATAGCCTTTCAGTAGCAGATCCAGACCTTCAGATAAAGCGGGGGGGGGGGGGGAGAGGGCGGTCATCCAGACCCTGGGATCAGAGGGGGGGGGGGTGGTCTCCAAAAATGTTTTTTCGGCCCTTTGGGCCTCAGTTTGGTAAAAAACATAAGGGGGCCCTGGGTCCTCCGGGCCCCTCCTCTAGATCTGTCACTGCCTTTTCTCTTGATTGTGTATTGATACTGCTAAGATGTTGGTATTGGAATTTAAGGATTAAACCAAAATTATAAAACCCAACCACAAACACATGTGGTGCATATATTGCCTCAATTCTGCCCATCGGAAAATTATGAGGGAGTGACTCAAAAAGGGGGACTCCCTTGAAAAAAAAATGGGGAGATTCATTATAAAATTAAACCCTTTTTATGGCCGATAGCTCGTTTTCATGATGAGGTGGTATCCCTTGAGTACAACTACCAGAAGTTATAACTTTTTAAGATTTTCCTTTCTTATTCAAATTTGTAAATACTGTGGGGTTAAACAAATAGCGTTTAATAATTATTCTCACAAGAAGGGGGAACTTTAGTTGCAGTAAATGTTGTCATATTGAAAAATTCCTTTATTGTATGCTCAATAAAAAAGAGCTGATGAGGTGCTGGTGAAGGTTATTTCCTTTGAAAACATTTTCAGGGACCTTGTTGGTATCATGATAACTTTGAGATGACAACATCCTTTGCATTAAACCCTCAAAGATACGTTGATGGTGAAAAAAATGGTGGAACATTAACCCTGCACATTTGGATTCGTGGCCTTTCTTCTTGGTTGCTTTTTGCTGAATTTTGTATTTTTGAACGATGTTCTTTGCATAAAAGACCGTAATTTGATAAACAGTGATAGGATCTGATCTAGGAAAATGATGGATCTTCCTTTTGTGATCTCACACCCACATTCCTCCACCAACATGTTCCACTTAAATCTCAGCACTGGCGTTTGGACCAGCATGTCAACAATCTTGTCCACACAGATTTTGTGACAGACCTCCTTCCCAGTGTGGACACGAAACTGTTGTTCTGCTTCAACAAAAATGTTTGTCAGGTATTCCTTAGGGTACCACAATGTCCACACTTCTAAATTGACTCTTCACTCTCTTCAATCTTAACAAAGGAATAGTAGTGTTAAATATAACAGTTTAATTTTTGTGCTAAGAAAGTTAACTTTAGAAGGCAAGGTGCATTTTATTTCCATTACTAGTTAAATTCCAGGATGGCATCACTTGTCAACAACTACCAGAATTCACTGTGTATCTGATTATCCTTTCTTATTCACATTTTGCAGTCCCAGAGGGAAAATAATTACATTATAGCCGTGAGCAAAGCAAGAAAAAATGACAGATTCTGATAGTTGTAGTCATGTGGCACTACCATGAATCTGTCCTATTTGATATGAAATATATGTTGGATCACAGGCATTCGGAACACATCTGGTAATGTTGAATACTGAAGCAATTTAATTATTGGGTTTATATTGGAACAGTAAAAAATAAGCTTATTGTAAAGACACGATATAAGATACATTTTCTTGAGTTGTATTTAGCACCCTTGTGTATTCCTGAGGAAATTTGGGCTGGTTTTACCACTGTCTTACTTAAGAAAATTAACACAAGGACACAAAATACCACACAATACACAGCACAAATAAGTTTGAGATGCCTGTTGGACTGCTTTTAGGTTGGAACCAACAATGACACTATACATATTAGACAATGCTTCTTTGCATACAAACTAAATGTTGATCTTTTATCTGAGTATGCTGGACTCGCAAGGAATCACACTGAATTACCCAGCAAGAATATTTCAACCAAGCGAAATTTTAATCCAGCTTTCCCTCGGTTCACAGCAATGGACTGTGAATTCCAGTAAGCAGTAATTAGACCATAAGACGGTTACGCTCTACTCTGGAGCTCTCTAATCTGTGACAACTCCTCAGTAATAACGATTGCAAACTTCCCAGCTTTCGTTCTGAAGGTCGTGCTTCAGTCATGATTCAAAGCACAAAAATATTAGCTTAAAAGTTTACATCATTCCAGCATCGAGCTCGTTCTCCACTTTTTCAAACTAATCTGACTAACTGAAACACTCGATGATATCTAAAGACATCAGTAAACTTTCATCGTCCACGTCTTCCGTAAACAGAAATTCAATCTCGGTGCCTTCAGGCTCACGAGACACGCAGTCTGCCATTTCGGTTTGGCTTGCAAGCGTGCACCTTTGATGTCACGTGATCCAAAGCCTCAACATATTCGCTAGGGAATGGGCCGTTTCCAGACACTCCGTGGAGAGACTATGGCCATGTTTACTTGCCGAGATGGCAAAAAAAACTTAGCAGCCAGGCTTCGAAAATATTATATAAACCGCCCAGGGCGGTGAATATTTATCAACCATCCACCGCTAGCCACCTCCACTTCGGTGAATAGTTGTTTTAGTATATACTAAAACAGTGAAATAATAAACACCACAAAAAGTTAATTTGGATGATTTCTTAACTTGTCACGGATGCAAACCAGGACGCCATTTTCTCTCGAGTTGCTCGGAGTTAAATAGCACAGGATATTCGGAGTTTGACGAGCCAATCAGCGAGCGCCTTCAAAGCGATCCACTGTTTTAGTATATACTAAAACGTGATATAAGGAATCGCTCGACCAGTTAAGATTGTTAGAAAATCTCTGTTCAGCTCGGAAGTGATAACTAATATTAACTAGAGAGTCCAAATTGTGCCTGTGAACAGAGGAGGGGATATAGAAGCAGGGGAGAAGCCAAAAAGGGGTATATCGGAAGGGTTTACGTAAATGTTCCATTGAACACCTGAATACACAGCGGTCATAGAAATGGTCACCAAGGAGTTCGTAATATGGTAGAGGATACAATGTTCAGGAGCATAATGTTAAATTTTCGATCATAAGTACCATTCTTTACAGCTATCCTGTAAAATATAATTAAAATGTGCTGAATTGAATCTGTTTTCTAAGTACTCTTAGACTGTAAGCAACCGTCGGTTTGGGCGTTGCTATGTTTAAATATAAAGAGTGATTACATGCAGCAAAACCGTTTCAGGCCACGTTTTGCAAATGGTCAGAAATATTGAATTTTCATATTTCGAATAAATGGTTTCATGAAGCAAAATTTTTATCTGAAGTATGAGACCACCTTGAGTCAGTTTCCTTATTTTAAACGAAAGATCCTCTTGTTTGCACTTTAACAGGACACCAGCGATTTCGTCGCATTTCTTAGTTCTTTTTTCCACCAAAAATTAATGATAGGATTAACAGAAGCATTTATCAATGCAAATGACAAGGCCCATGGAAATAAGT
>JAHPZR010031208.1:0-10701 GCA_019787425.1 Platygyra sinensis
GGCAAGGGCCATTACATAGAACGGGACCAAGAAACACACACCAGGGCGCTTGAAGGTAGCCTTTTTCCGCCCTGCACACACTGTAGGCGCAGCAATTTTCCCTTTCGTAAACAAGCGATGCCATTTTCGCAACACGAAAGAAAAAGGTAAAGATGTAAGTAACCACCTAGCATCGCTGGAACCTCTGTTTCCTGACATCCCTCTTATACCACTACACTACCAGGTTCATCCGCCAAATTTCCGCAAAATTTAATTATAAAAGTGACTTTCTTAAATATTAATGATAGAGCTGCGCCAACCTACAAATAAATGCTATAACCGCAAGCAAACCTATTTTTACGATATCAACTTGTTTGTTTACATTTGAAGTTTTAAATAATCTCCATCAAGAAGTTATAACCAGTTTCTACCTTGTCCAGGCCTGAACTGAAGCAGATATGGCATCGTCCATTCTGAAAGGATTGGTTACCAATTATGGGATCGACCGTTAAAAATGACGTCGCTTGTTTCAAGGGAAATGGGCGTAGGCGTAACCGCTTATTCTTGATACTGGGGCCCAGGCTACGTCTACAGTGGTGGTACTGAGGTTCTCTGAGAAAAAAAAACCAGGAAGACCGCCCTGGGGACGATGTTGAAAGACAAATTGAGTACTGGACTGGTAATTCGCGGCTCCTGTGAAATCTCGTCAATATTCTAGCCAGAGTCATTAAAGAATACACCCTGAAAGGGAAAAGCCCGGCAAGCCCCCCATCAGTATAATAGTCCATCCCTAAGCTGACAGGTCTAACATCTGTTTCTTTGTAGCATGGAGACCTGAAGCCAGCTTAAATGGACCCCACTTCCGTTTCCCTACACATAGATCCGACAAAATGTTAGAAAACGAAATTCCCCAGGAAAACGTAGTTTTGCGGTGGAGTTACCGCGAACGACGGGCGAAGAAGACTAAAGATTCTATCTGTACCAAGTGCTCGGAAAAAAAACTGTTAATGTATTAGACGTGCGCTAACATAAAAGCAAGCTTTCACTTAACTTTCAACGAACTTTATTATCTAGTATTACAATTGTTTTAAATTTCCCTCTAGCTATAAATATATATAGGGACAATAAAATTTTTATTAGAAAATAGTATTAAAAAATTCGTAACGAACTCAGATTGCAAATGTTAAACATGATCGCTATTACAAGACTTAAAAAGCAGTCGATATCAAATCAACCTTGCCTGTTTACAAAATAATTTCAAGAAGCTAAAATTGTTATACTAAACTTTTCTTACCGTGTAAGACTAAGAGGTCAATATTTTCCTACATGAAGTCTGACAAATGTTCAAAGTTTAGAAAAAGAAGTCTGTGGTCTTTTCACTGGTTTGTACAGGAGCTAACCTGCGATCATGCCCTTCTACCCTGTATTCTTTGCCAAAAAAAAAAAACGCCTGATCGCAGGTTATACAAGAGCAGTCCGTAAGCATTGTCTGAATTTCAGCCGTCTCTTCCCTTTACCCCGAGTACCGATGACGAACGATCGCCTCTCCTGCGCTGCTGACGTCATCGCCCCAGATTAAAATTTTGCACACACACCAAGTTTTGCAGCGGGAAACGATCTTTCCAGTGACACCCAGATCGAAGTGATTAGGCCGATTGAGCCTGAAATATACACGAAAATGCTTAGAAACCTGAATGAAAAACTCGAAACAAAATTCCCCTTATATTAGCTACATTTGGCTGTTTCATGATAAGAATTCCCCGTCACGATGATGCCTTCTCCGAAATTCTCGAACTGGAAGCAAGCCCAGTAGAAGGTTAACAACGCAACACAACGATAAGTTAAAAACGAAAAATCTCACCCTTAAAATTTTATCAGTTCCCATACCTGAGTAAAATTTTCATAAACTGCTATGCTAGTAGTAAAGAATAGCCAGGCTCACATTGCAAACGACTTTTTAACTACTTTGGCTCGAATTAACTTAGCGTGCAAGTGGCCAGAGAGGGTTTCAATGGGCTAAGAACACGAGCCACCATGGCACTAGCTTCTATAGCACAGCCCCACGAGAACGTCACACCCGAGCCTCCATGTCCATAGTTGTGCAGAACAGAAGGACACACTGGATCCCACTCCAGCCGAACGTTGCCTTTACGAGCTGGCCGCAGTCCCACCAACACTTCCTCTACGTCCTCGTCTCCATAGTTACGGAGGGGAGGGTAGAACTCCTTAACTTTCTCGAACATTCTTCTGATTGGAGGATAATCGAGCGTGAGATTTCTGTCCCATTGGTTGGGTTGTACCATGCCACCAAGCCACAGTTTGTCGTCACCTCTTGGTAAGATGAACACAAAGCTTTGTCCTTCTGATTTGGTCTCGTCAATGTCTTCGATCAGAGAGATGCACATGGAGTGGTTGAGCTTAGGCATCAAACTTCCGTCATTTTTCACCTTGATAATCATGCCTGTAAAGATAACAAAAAAGGCGTCATTAGAACACAGTCATAATTCAAAACTGTTCATTCATATTTGTGGTTATCCACCTTATATAATACAGTACACTTAATAGCTGAATGAGAAAATAAAGAAGTTACTTACCTCTCAAAGGATAGACATCTTCATCTCCTGCCAGTTCTTTGGCGCTGAGTCCAGAGCAATTGAAGATCAACTGAGCTTTGTATTTTCTTTTCAAGTCTTCTGCCTGATCTCTCAAAAGTCCGTGAATCTCATCGTGTACAAAGCGACAGCCCTTGTCACGACACTGTTTGTAAAGCCACTGCATGTAGGTGACTGTGTCAACCATGGGAGCCATGTGTTGGTACGCGTCCACTACACCCGTGTCTGTATTCACAGCTGAAAAGAAGATCAAATATGTGAGAAAAGCAATTTACTTCACCAACAGACAAACCGTGGTTTGCAAGGAGTCCATGCTCAAGGAAAAAGGAAAAGGGGAATTCTTAAATTATTTTTACAAAAGAAAAGTCTTCTCAAACTTACCAGTTTCTTCAATGAGTTTGGCGTCATGGCGGAATCCTGGCAAGTGACATAGTTCGTGCATCTTTTTCAGTTGCGTAGGAAGATCATTGACCTGAGAGAGAAACAGTGATTTTGCTACTATTTAATTTCTTTGTTTGAGCAGAAAATACAATACAGTTAAGATATCGTTGCGAACCAATAACAGAACATGTAAGCTGATTCAAGTAAAACTGGGTCTTGTCAAATCGACATATACCTTTTCCTTGAAGTAGAAGATAGATTGTCTCAGGTAGGCTCCAGTTTCCTTTGGATTCATGGCCAACTCCATGAACTTGCCATAGCTGTCCATGCACCAAACCTTGGACCTCTCCAGTGACTTCTCGTCTGTGTGTCGTCCACACACTGCCGGAGGCCATTCCCACAGAGCACCGGCGATCTCGGAGGTGATGCGTTTACCAGAGGCGACTGGTGAAGCGTATTCTTTTGCTACAACAGTCACTTTGTATCCTTTCTGCAGAAGCTGTAATGCTGACGTTGTGCCTATAACTCCGCCACCGATCACCAACACGCGTGGAGTTCGAGGTGATCTCTTTAGCGACAACTGAAAGAGAACAGCCTCACAGTACACAATCGTGTTTCCGTAAAGTTGTCCACTAAATAATTTGCTTTGGCTGTTGGAACCTAATTTACCAGATTTGCACAGGAGTATTTTTTTTTGTTAGCCTTTCAAATTGACTCGACTTACACAGTTTTAAGGGAACAGAAATTTTCGAAATTCGTAGTTCTCCCAATGATTGGTATGAATAGCTTCTGGAACAACCTCGTTCCCAGGGCCTCTCATCTTACCGCCCCCTGAGGCGAGCAGGGGGAGGTAAGATGAGAGACCCTGGGAACGAGGTTGCTTATGGAATTGTTCCCAGAATATTTCAGTAGATAAACTGGAAATTGAAGAACGTGTTTTCAGTTTTTGATATACAATTCTACCCGGGGAAATAGTTTTTTTTTTTTTGCGAGAATCTCGATGTCTTCCGAGATAAGCCAGTTGAGGGAAACATCGAGATTGGAGAGAAAACAAAACTGTTTCTCAAAGAATCAGTAATTAAGTATTCGGTTGTTATATAGCTGGAGTTTAGGCGAAGGTAATAAGGCAATACAAAATGTGGTAAGAACAAAAAAGTGGTACACGAGGCGATGCCTGCATTTTCACGTCATCTGTGATCTATTTAACAATTAGATTATGAGCTCGACGAGGGCGCAGCCCGAGTCAACAATCACGGAATGAAATCGAGAGCGAATATTGTGATAGGTTTACTTACTATAAATCTACTAGTCGTTCGAAACTTCATGATCTAAATCTTCTTCGCAGCCAAACACCTCGAAAACGTAAAGAAGCGGCCGTCATTTTGTTAGCAAGTGCACACCGTTACGCGACCCACCTTTTTTTACATACATACATACATTTACATTTTATTGTGTTTTAAAGGAAAAGTACAATTATAGCCTCCACAACAGAATTAATAATGAACAGCTTAGCCAATCAGAGAACACCATTCTTGATAGAACGCAAGTAGATTGATCATGATTAATACTAAACAGACGCACGAACGAGACGTGGGTTGTTTTCCATTTACTCGGAAAAACAGGTTTTTCGACAGTTGTAGTAAATGGGACGCGTCAAATCCTGAATGGAAATTTCCAAGGGGATGCGCTAGTTTCATTTCCATTTTTTCTCGGAAGATAGGATCAAAGGCGCCCCAAGCCAAAAGGCCAGGCACTGCTAAAAATTAGCAAATGGAACGCGCATTCTCCATTCGGAAATCGGCGTTTGGGAAATGTGGTCTACCTTTCAAGAAATCCCTTTTTCCCCGAGAACATTTCCGTTCGGGGAGACAAAATTAATCTTTCCCCTGATTTACATTCCATCCGAAATTTCCGGATTTTTGTGTAAATGGTAAACAACCATGGAATCTCTGAGAAAGAAACGGAAAAAATGTTGTTGATGTCATCTATTCGTCTGTCCTTCGCTAGATCATAGGTAAGAAGCAATCAAAATGCGTGAGTGAACCTTACCTTCCACGGAAAACATTCCAATAATAGCGAAAATTTAATGCACTTTGTCCCGTAATCTGATATTTGTCAAGTTGTTTGCTGAAAACAATACTTGAAAATGTCCGTTACCCTACTACCTGCTAAAAAACATTTTGACACCTTGGACAACAATATGCAAATTAATCCGGCACAATTTAAGTTCCGAGCGGAGTCGAGTTTTAAGGTGCTAAACGTTCAGATACCTTGGTGGAGCGAGAATTAGATGGAAATCCCGACTCATGAATTTGCACAGGCATTGTGGCCTTCTTCTTTCTCCTTTCTCCTTTCTCAAGATTTTTCTACACTTGCTCTCTGACTTCACAACTGATCTGGAAGCTATTCGTCCTTGAATTTATACAGTGGGGGTCAAAAACTGTTACGTGACCATCGGAACAGAAAATTATTTTATGAATCTTTACGTGTATCTCTCTGTCAATAAAGTATTGGATCGATACCAGAATGCTGATGCCCTGCTCAAGGGAAATGAAACAAAAAATGTCTTCAACAAATGCTCTTCTTTAAATGACTGCAGGCCTCGGCTTTTAAAAATAAAGACAGTTTTTAAAAGAAATTTACTTTTTGTCTTTCTTATGCATCTGATATGAAGTTCGTTAACGAAGAACAAACTCAACCATATGTATTTTTATGTTTCTCTTCCTTGTTTACTACTAGGAATGTTTACGTTTATTTTGGTGTTGATATGTTTATAGGTCAGCCTTCACTTTCACTGATAAAGTTCTTGAAATAATTATTGGATTTCCTGAATTAATTCACTAACCAATTTCAAGTCCAATAAAACCGACTGAAGGATTAAAACCCAACGTTAAATCTTGAAGTTGCAATTGAAAAAAACGAAAAGAACAAAAATATTAAACGTACGTGATTGCAAATGTTTTTATTTTTGTTAGTATTTCTGTCAGTTCCATGGCAACAGTAGTTTTCTTTTCACCATTACATGCGAGAAATTAGAACGTGACATCTAGTTTCAGCTCCGAATTTTTTTAGAACATTTAAACATTATCTATTCTAGGAGTAGTTTACATTTTTAGAGGTAGTTTACAATTGCAAATGTTTGTATTTTTGCCAATCCCTTGGCAACTGCAGTTTTCATTTTCGCTTAGGAATTTCCGGCTTCACTATGCAAGACATAAGAAGCGTGACCTTGTATTTTAGCAATACAAAAGCACTATTTTAAAGCATAAACAACATTTTTATCTTTAAGCCATGACGTAATTCTATTTTACTGAAAGTTTAAACTGGGGCAAGTTAGAAATCATTCACAAATCTGCACAAAAACCATTTGTCTTCTTACGAACTGATTAGGAGCTTTGTCTTAATAAACTTAGGCGTTCTTTATCTTGATATATTATAAAACACAATACGCCTATGAGATAGTCGCAATTAACAGACTGTCTGATCCAAGTAGACATTTATGGGACTTTATAACGAGACACAGATGACAAAGTTCCTTAATGAACATGCGCTTGGTATCTATCGATAATCCTTGAAAGGTAGGTTATTTTAAACAGAAGAGGCGCATTCTAAACTAGCTCGGCGATTTAATTTAATCAATATGCAAGCAAACACATTAATTAAACTATGACTGTTACGTAATATGCAGGTCGTCAATGTGACTGACTCTTGTGTCTGTCGCCTGTGTGAAATGCTTGCTATGTTATGTTTATATGTCGCTCTTTCCTCGACCATCCGTCTTGTCAGAGTTTGTCTTTTGTTTCTGTATGCCAATAATGCTAATTGTCCGGCTTTTGTTTTTAATTCAGAGACATATCTAAAATAAATATAAATAAAGCAGACAAGACTTTCCTTTCGACACAAGGAAGTGGTGTAACCAAATCCCTAGTGATATGGGTATCCCCTTCAAAAGCATTTGTTCAGGGTAGCCAAATCGACCGAAGATGAAAAGGGAAAGCAAGCTTACACAGAACTGAGAAAGGCACTGAGGGGAAGAAAGGATAAGGAATGTCAAAATGTGAGAGATACACAAATCTTTGGTGATCCTTAGTGTTATGGTAATTGTCACGCGTTCCCTACCCGGTCTATATAGGTCATATAGGTATGAGCAGTCCGCGTTTTGGTCATAAATAGGCTATGGACTCTGGCCATTTTCGTGATAAATAGAGTATGTTTATGCACTCTAGTAGTCTTGAATTGGGTATGCTTTTTAGAAGAAGCTACATTTTAATCATTATTGATAAGACCATCGGCAACAAAAGCTCCCTACACTAATTTACTCAGCTCATAAATAGGTTTGGGAAAATCGCAGATTCTAGTCATAAATAGGGTATTAAAGGGTTTTGGGACGGGGGCTTAACAGCCCCACCATTTTTTTCTGAGGGTACCCATCCCCCTGGGGTTCCCAGAGACCGAGACATTCCAAGCCAGAATTTAGATTTACAAAACCAGCTTTATGAAGTAAGGGAGAAATAATTAATTGGCATTTATCTTATTTCCTAGGGATACAAGATTTCTCATCTAATATAGCTATCAGAGAATACCAATATCCCTAGGGATTTAGATACTCCAAATACCTCACTCTACCTTACTTTTCTAACATTTTTCCTTTTTTTCGTTGAATGGTGTCGTCTTTGTATGTTCACTTTTCCATTTTGTCCATTGGTCGATTTCGCTTCCCTTAATAAATAAGGAAACGATAACATCGTTTGGTTGTCAAACAACCAAACACTTTGGAAGTAGATACCCATATCACTACAAATTTGGCCCGGGGGAATGGGGGGTGGGTACTCGCAGAAAAATTGGGTGGGGGTGTGCGGCCCGCTTCCCAAAATCCCTACCCTATTTATGACCAAAATCTGCGATATTCTCTACCCTATTTATGACTGACCAAACTGAATTGGAAACCCTATTTATGATCTGAACCTTATATCAAACAATGATCCTGTTTCAGACTTGCGTTATAATTGGATCCCTAGTTCACACCAATGTTAAATTACCGTAAACATCATTTGTTTTTCTTTTCAATTATGATGAAAAAGTGGCTTCACGGCTAAAAAACACATACCCATATCAAGGCTACAGTACAAAAACCATACTCTATTTATGACCAAAATGGCTGAAAAACCATACTCTTTGGGGCAGCACATACCTATAAAGCCCATATCTTTCGTCTTTGTGAGTTTGCTTTCTCTTTTGGGTTAGTTCTGACTACTGGGCTTTTGTCAGGTTTCGGACAAATTTCTGCTCAGTAAAAAAAATTACATTTTATTTTAAATGAGTAACGTGTGACAAGAAAAGTGTAAACACAACATGGAGTTCCAGTGAGCAATCTCTTAAGAAGATTCTGATATCTCTGTTTCTCTTGTTATCGCAGGGACACTGCAGATCGTGTGTGAGAGGGAACATAGATTATACGCACTAACTGCCATGTTTACGTCTGATAACGCTGAGCTTTAAGGTAAGGAAACTTTATTTTAAGTCGTAAACGCAGGGAGTGGTTGCCCAATCTCCCGAGCCAGTATTTACTACTTACAATTACTATATTCGCTAGGATAAATTTAGAATTTAAGCTTTTACACATGGTTTTCGACCAGGGGTGGTATTTCCAGAAAATTGGGAGGGGGTGTGTGGCCCGCTTCCCAAACCAATTACCCAATTTATGACCGAACTCTGCGATTTTCTGACCGCAAATTCGATACCATGCACACTGATTTATGACCGTTGCGGCTGGCACAAATGCCCCAAGCACAATTTATGAATGGCTTTTCTTCATGGTCCTATCGAGCATGATGAAAAAGTAACTTCTAAAAACTTAGACCCAATTCAAAACTAGAGTTCAAAAACCATGGCCTAATTATTACCAAAATGGCCAAAATTGAGACCTGTATCATGACCAAAATGGAATGGATAGCGAAAACCGCTATACACTCTCCACAGCTGAAACATGAAACATGAACCGTAAGTTTTTGCTTTCTATGCTCTTACAAAATATTCTTTCCTACAAAAAGAGGAAGCTTTAACTTGAACGTAACTCAAATAAATTTTATTGAATATTTACTTATTAATATCTGTTATATTTACAAAATTGTCAATTTTCTTTATAGATACAAATAAATAAAGACAATGTAATCTCTATTGTGAAATAACGTTTCCAAATCAATTCGTAATCTTCTCAAATCGCAGATGTTAGCAGGTCAATGTTACAAAGCATTCGACATCAAAACAACCTTCTTTCTTTGCAAAATAATTCGAATCTCATTGATCGAGACTACACGAAATTTTCTTCACTGAACGAGACTTAAAGGTTAACTTTTTCCGAACTAAGTTTGACGAATGTTCAAAGCTTAGAAAGATAAATCTGTGGTCTTTTAAGAACACGATCCACCATGGCGCTAGCTTCTATAGCACAGCCCCACGAGAAAGTCACACCCGAGCCTCCATGTCCATAGTTGTGCAGAACAGAAGGACACACTGGATCCCACTCCAGCCGAACGTTGCCTTTACGAGCGGGCCGCAGTCCTACCAACACTTCCTCTACGTCCTCGTCTCCATAGTTACGGAGGGGAGGGTAGAACTCCTTGACTTTCTCGAACATTCTTCTAATTGGTGGATAATCGAGCGTGAGATTTCTGTCCCATTGGTTGGGTTGTACCATGCCACCAAGCCACAGTTTGTCGTCACCTCTTGGTAAGATGAACACAAAGCTTTGTCCTTCTGATTTGGACTCGTCAATGTCTTCGATCAGAGAGATGCACATGGAGTGGTTGAGCTTAGGCATCAAACTTCCGTCATTCTTCACCTTGAGAATCACGCCTGTTATAAGAATTACAGTGGTATGATTAGATCATGGTTACGTTTCAAAACCTTTCATTTATATCTGGTGAGCAACCATAAAAGATTTCACTCCATTCATTGTCAACTGCTATACCAGTCTAGCAAAGTCCCCCATACAGTGTTGTAAAGCACCATGAGTTGATGGATATGGTGCTATAGAAATCCACATTTCATTTCATTTCATTCGCACCACAAAATAGATTATTTGTTTGGTCATCAGTGGTTAAATAAATAACGGTCGGGAGTTATTTAATTACCTCTCAGAGGATAGACATCTTCATCTCCTGCCAGTTCTTTGGCGCTGAGTCCAGAGCAATTGAAGATCAACTGAGCTTTGTATTTCCTTTTTAAGTCTTCAACCTGATCTCTCAACAGTCCGTGAATTTCATCGTGTACAAAGCGACAGCCCTTGTCACGACACTGTTTGTAAAGCCACTGCATGTAGGTGACTGTGTCAACCATGGGAGCCATGTGTTGGTACGCGTCCACTACACCCGTGTCTGTGTTAACAGCTAAAGGGAACATCAAAGTAAAACGACTTACTTTAAAAATACTAAATGAGTGTATTTCTGTTACATCGATGCCTAAAACGTGGTTAGAACTTGCAATCACGGAATAACGTGCAACGAAAAAGAGAAACGGAACTCTAAAACTTGTTGTCAAACTTACCAGTTTCTTCAATGAGTTTGGCGTCATGGCGAAATCCTGGCAAGTGGCATAGCTCTTCCATCTTTTCCAACTGTGTGGGAAGATCATTGACCTGTGAAAGAAGCGGTAATATTATAAATATTTCCGTTCAGTGCTTTGATTTAGCTGGATATCTTTTAAAATCCGTGACATTAGAATGCACTGC
>JAHPZR010031209.1:0-12500 GCA_019787425.1 Platygyra sinensis
AAATTGATATGTTTGATGGTTTAATTCTGAATTCAGCTTAACAGTAAAATTGTACAACTTCCAAAGCTGATGAACATCAAGACATACTTATTGTTTCTATCAGAAAACATTATTATTGTTCATGGTTCATTGATAGGTTAATTTTAGATTTCATACTTTGACTGATCTGAAGAATGTTTGAATGCCAGTAAAGTGAAAATTTTGCAATCCAAGTGATTTTGTCAAAAATCATAATTTTTATGAGAGCCACTTGTTTATTAGTATTAATATGGTATTTCGTGCTACCCTCAATAAATAAAGATTTTTCGTACTTAGGATGTGTGATTATCAGGGTCATTATAAAAGTGGAACAAACTAATAGCTGCTATTTCTGGTATTGTTTAGTTTGTATAATGTTTTCTTTCAAATTCTATATTTCTGTTAATAGGGCATGCATTGACAGGTACCATCATTGGCCTTGAACTTTCTTTGTTGTACAAGAAACCACAGATTGTGTGTCATAGGTTACATGCTGTTGTGTTTGTTTTCCTACACAAAATACTAGTCAAAACAAAGAATTAAATCCATTATGGATGAAGTAGAAGGGTGAAATTTTAAGTTTTGACAATTGTTAGTGGCATAAGATAATTTAGTGACAGCTAGCTGTCAAAAAATTAATATTATTTTTTGTTGATGCTGCATTCTGTGTGGTAATAGATCATGGCTCTTGGATGATTCTAGACTATGAATTTTGTTTAAACTACATTACCTCTGGTAAACTACATAACCTCTTGGTGTTACACTTAATTTAGTCTGACTTAGCAGTGGAAACTGCATCTTTACAAACAGGATTTCCAAATCTAGTTGCATTATATTATTTTCAATTGTCTTTTTAGTATACTGTTCCTCTGCAGTATTAGTTTACAGTTAAAACTATTTTCTCACTTGAACATTTTGAAGACCACACACAGTTGAATTTCACCCTGGTGGCAGACCACCCATTCTCTCAGTCTAAGGGGTAAATCTAGCTGGTACTGATTACCGGAAAGAGGAGATTGTTGGAATAGACATCAGATCCACCTTTGTAGTGTTGGCTCATTTGTTGCCTCGTACACTAGTCGACTGCAATTCTTTGTTGCTAAATTGCTTAGTATGTAATGTAATTAACTGTGGTATGAAATTTCTGGGGATTTCACTGTAGTCTGCTCACGAGATTGGTCTCATCTGCTGGTATTGTTTGGCAGTTATCAAGTATGCCTTTTCAATATCCAAAGGAGGTACCTTTCCAGAGGTTGCTTTCTTTCTAGAAAATTATGCTTATGTTGGTTACTATAGTTTTTATTATTTTTGCTATAGGGATACACTGAGCTTTTCTGTAGCATTCATATACAGTACTGTTTTTATCGTCAAAGAGAATTATTTTTTCCCAGTTAGAAAAATAGCCGCAAGTAGTTGAAACCCTCCTGGAGTTATCAACCAAAACTATCACTAAGGGGAGTATCCAGTTGTTATAGTTATTTGTCACTGGGGTCTTTATCAAATACATCAGTATTAGGTTTGCAATACTTGGGTGAATCAAAATCTTTATCATTACCATCATGGTGATATTGTTTGGTGAGAAATGTGAATGGCTTTTTTGTTTAGTGAATTTGGTCACTCAGAGGGGAACTTTCACTTCACCTGCTGGCTTTATCTGGTAGTTTTCCAACAAGATTCTAAACTGAGAGGCAAACCATGCATGTAAATAGTTGGACAGAAAATAACCATTACTTTATAACACAACCACTTTGACCAAAGACAACATGGATTGAAAATAAATCAGTCCAATTGGTGAAACTCCTCCCAGATTTATATGTAGATTCAGCCAGGGATTGTCATTTTGTAGGTTATCAATGGAAAGTATTTCAAAATAATGAACTTATTTACATCCTAGGATATTAAAAGTCAGTTTGTTTTCAATTCAAACATGTCTGGAAGAGCTTTCTTGAGTTTCCTGGTTCATACTCTTCACCAACTGTTTGAGGTTTTGTTTGAGAAACTTGCAGTTGTATGTTGTTTGCATGGATACAGGCAGATGACAGATGAACAGAGTGGTTGTTTGTAGATGCCAAAGGATGCAATTGAGAAGACCCATGGGGCTATAATTTCTTAGACATGTTTACATCTAGTGGTTTAAAAGCTGACAGGTCTGAATAAAATTATTGTGTTCTTGACCAATGGATTTTCTCCAAATGGCAGATCTGTCATGTCTAAGGAGCAGAATTGATAAATACTGCATTTCCTCTTAATGGAAACATTTGCAGAAGCAGAGAAATAAACCATGTTTTGGTCTTTGAAAGTGATTTTCAAATCTGCAGTGATCATCGTTTAACTTTGTTATAGTTTGATTTTGTGTCTGTCAGAAATTAACTCAAAGTCAAACACGTTGTCATAATTAAAGCAATACTGTATGTCGTGGTCAGAGATTCTTTTAGAACTTTTGTGCTAACTTTGCTCCAGACCACCTGCCTGATGGAGTGAACACCAGCAGCTGGCAGAAACTTGCTATAATAAGAAGATCAATTAGTGATTAATAATGCATAATGTTCATTGTTTCTTTCTTCCCTTGCATGTCCTGCCCAGAATATCAAGGTGAACTGGGCGACTAGTAACACAGGAGGCATGAGAAAGGATACAAGCAGTAAGTAGAGATAATTTTAATTCTATTCAATTCTTGAACTGCAGATTCATTTGCTCAAACTCTAAATCGGATCAAAGCAGTTTATTTTCAGTGGTGCACAACAGAGAATTCCATAGCTTTGCTATTAATATCACTCACACACACATGAATTCACAGCATTTTAAAGTGGTATTTGGCTGGCATTTCTTTGCCACTTAAGTCCTGATTGTTGATCTAAAGTGTGCAAAAGTGTTTTGGCATATTTCTCAATAGAACTGGTCTTGCTTACAGTAATATTAAGAGGCTTGAATTCATGGTTGATTGAAGGACTGCAAGCCAGAGTTATTGGTTTGAAGTAATTTATTGGTGACCTCATTAATATTAATTGTATTCACTCAAAGTTTCCTTGGACAGTTTTTGTAAGAAATAGCTAGGGTTTTCAAGATCTGTGCAAAAAGGTCACTCTTCTCTTAAGCCATTTGATAGTTAGTGTTTTTCTCTGTTGATTTGCAATGTCTGAAACATTTCTTTCAAGGACTATGTGTCATGTTATAATACATGTAAATCTGTTTGACAGATGAATTCAGGCAACAATAAAATTATGAGCCCAACCTTAAGTTTAATTAGTTTTCAGTTTCAAAATCAGTGAACTTTAACAGATAGGAAAAGTTGTGTGACTGTTGGTATAAGCTCTTTTGGTAAACATCATTCGTGAATACGTTTTCACTTTTACCTCCAATAGCAATTATCATCATTATTTTGAATTAATTATCACAGCCTTTGTTTGAATAGGAAGCTTGAGGGTATCATTTACACCCTCTGAATTGTTTTGGTTCTTGTTGATAGCATGACCGTCAAAGAAGAATTGAAAAAACTGTTCAGTTCTTTACACGTAGACAGTACTCTATTTTACTACATTACAGCATCTTGTATATATACATGCACCTATTTACAGGATTGTTACACTCCATAGCAAATTATTATCACACTCAGCCATCTTTGAGCATGTCAATACCTTAAGGTTGTATACTGACAAGGTCAGCATTTAACCCCCATCACCACGTTTTGCCCTTGTCTAATTGATTAAATCTGCTATGCTTAAAAGAATGATCAATATGGCATTATTTAAAGTGACCTTTGCCCTATTTCTACCTTAAGGTAGTAGATAGAAAAAGGCAATATTTTACCACAATCACCATGTTTTATTTTTGTGTAGTTAATTAAATCTGTTATGCTTGAAAGAATGATCAGCATGGCATTATTTAAATTGACCTTTCACCTGTTGTCTTGAGTAATTTTATTCACTCTGTCAGACAAGTAAGCTGATTAACAAGTTTTTGTTAAATTGCTTTTTTTCATGTTCGGCCCACAGGTATCCTGGGTGCCAGAGGTTTTTTACTTGTTGGGGGCAACAGAATTGAGCGGCAAAGCCGCAAAGACAAGTTGCGACAAGCGGCAAGAAAAAAACCTCTGGCACCAACGGATAACATCCTCACTTCCATGCCGACGCCAATTTCCTTTGATTGACATTCGCAGTCATGAGGAGTCGCTAATTATTCAGCGCATGGAGTTCGGCACAGAAACAAAAATAAAGCTTGCTTTTGGATAATTTCAGCCTTAAAAGCCAGCAAATGGTCCCAAATTACTCTCCGTATCCTTACAAATGTCCTGACTTCCATCTCTGAAAGATTTTGCCCCAATTTTGAGCAAATAAACATTCCTCTGTGACGGGCCGCCATTTATTTATTTAGCTAACTTGACAAAACTCTCCTAAGGTAAATCCGGTTTGGGCAAGATCATCACGCACTTAACCAATAGCAGCCCTTTTAAGAAACGTTTTTTTCAACCGACCAATCAGATTCCTAGGGTCAAATCTTAACTCTGGAGAAATAAATGGCAGCGTGATTGGATCGGCGCGCTCAAAAGACTTAACTGCCTGAGCCAGAGGTCTCTAGCCGACAAGCATTACTCGCTCTGACGCTCCTCGCCGGTGGCGAGCGAGAAGACCTCTGGTATCCAGGGTAGCCCACAGGTTTTTCTGAAGAAGAACCTCAGGTTTTTTAACTAGCCTGTCACTATTTTTTTAAGCGAGGTAGTGGGGGTTGTCTGACATACAGTGTCACCTCTCTCCAGCCAGCTCTGCGAGTACGTGCTAGCAAGTTACTAGGATAAACTGGGAATGCCAGTTGAGTAATCTGCATTTTTTGCTGGCATCAAATGCAGTTCAAGTCTGTCAGTTCATGCCATAAAAAGCATCAGCTTGGTGAACTACTACAAAAGACTAGAAAGAGTCAGAATTCCATCACCAGGAGTGTGCAACTCCTATACTAAGCCTATGTCATGGCATTTAAAATTACAGACCAGTCTATTTTTAGACTTCTTTTCCCGCAAAATAGGCCAGTTCTGGTCTACACTAGAACTATCAGACAATTCCTCACAATTCTTCATCATTTTTTTTTCTTTTGGCGAAATGATGACGTCAGTTAATAATTGATTATAAGTCTGTGCATGTGATCAGTCACTGAGATTCCTGCTGGGGTATGAATTTGATAGATCAGTCTGTGGAAATGCCGTGACAGGAAGATGGGGTAGTTGCACACACCTAAGGATGGGCTCCTGAAAGAGTGCAACTTTTGTTATGTAGATTGAACATCTGTTTAATTTATTGTTTTAGTTTCGTTAATATGTTATGTTACTAATTTATGTATTTTGGTGTTGTGTTATCCTCACAGATCATTACCACATATTTGTGGGTGACCTTGATTCAGAAATTCACAATGATTGTCTTTACAAAGCTTTTGCTGCTTTTGGACAAGTGACGTAAGTCTTAGGATTTTTTATTCCTTTTATACTGTTCAATTCGCTTTGCACACTGTTTTCATTGCTCTCGTTTTTCACCTACCAAAGTCAATTTTGATCTAAAGTATCATTAACATTCCCTGATCATTCAGTTTTTTTTTAACCTGTCATGTACATTTTTCCTATCCCTAACTGTACAAATCAATGTGAATTAAGATTTAGCAGGGTTATTCTTTTATCATAACCAAGTGGCTATTCATTAGTTAACATACAGTGTTAAGTGGTGGTTATTTTTTTTATTCCAAAAAGGCAAAAAAAAAACAGAGCAGCTATAATGTATAGAGTGATTTTTTATCATATGAATATTTATTTGCACAAATACTTATAGTCTGTCAACCAGTGATGTCGAAGTTTAAAATTATTAATAACATATGACAAAAGTGACTTTGAAGTGTTTCAGGTATAAAATGAATTTTACGATGACTGCAAAAATTCACGCATGCTAATTGGCTAATTTTTATTGTCAATAAGTGGACAGACACATGAATTTATAATTTATGCAATGCATCAATGATCGAGCATGGACAATTTGACAATTTTTTATGGTAAAAAACAAATTGATGTCAGTTTTTAAGGCGTCTGTCCTGTTATTGACAATGAATTTGGTCATAACATTGTCAAAGTAGTCTGCAGATCCACAGCTACTTTGACAATGTTATGACCAAATTAATGATCAATAACAGGACAGACATATGAAAAACTGACGTCAATTATATTTTGATAATTAAATCATTGAGTTGTTTCAAGTCTGAGGAAGCAACGTTTTTAAATCGTACAGTATAACCTAATAAGTGCATTGTTACATCCATATTTGCCACAAAGTGGTTTCTGCTTTTTTTTTTACTAAATAAACTAAGCTAACTGCTTGTAGTTGATTGAAGAGTTCAGTGTGAATATAGTAGTGGCTTACTCAATTGCTACAAGGGCTGGATGAGAAGATTTTTGACCAAATCTTGTTGTATGCTGACTCAAAGTCCTGCAGAATGCTGCTGAGAAAGGTTTTCTTGCAAAAATGACATACATGTATATCACTTTTTGGGTGATTTACACCTCTTTGCACAAAATGCTTTGATAATAAAGATACTACAGAAATGTGTGAATTGTCCTTTGGATATTGCTCAGTTTTAATATTCCACTGTGCAAAATCCACTCAGTAGGCTGTTTATATTCACCTTGTTTCTGTGTGTTTGGTAAGATCATTGTGTGTTTCTGAAATGCCCAACATCTTGTTTTCACATGGTAAGCACAACCTGGAAAATGTCCTATCTCTATTGAGAGGGGTGAGGTTGATGTTTGAAAAAAAGGGTTTGTGCTCATCACATATGTCAACAGCAGGATGGTGGCCATATGTATGCGTACAATCTGTTTATCTTTACAAGCATGCAGAACTGTAGGGGCCTTGTCAGTCAGAGGTACTGTATAGATTTCTCTGATATGGAGCTTTTCTAACACTTTCTCAAATGGGGTGGAGATTGCCCATGGCTCAACAAGATTCTATGTCAAATCCTGCCCTTGTACTTACATTTAAGAGCAATGAATTGGTATCTTTAGAAGAGGAATCAAGGCCTTTTTATTAGATTTAGCCACTCTGTATTTAAGACCCTGAACTCTTTGATTATATTACATACTACTGTAGCTTGCCCAGAAATGACACAGTCTTTGGTTTGCAGTGATTACCAATGCAAAGCCGAGAATGGGAGTGGTTACAGTTAGGTTCCTTTCTGTTCTTTTCAACTTTGTTTGATTATATTTATACCATACATTGTAACTTTTTGTGTTGCTATTTTGGTTTAAAATAGTTCAGGTTTTGTTTGACATTTGGGAACAAAAAAGTAAATTACAATGTAGCTAGGCACCATTTAGCTGCCAAAAATTACAGTTCTTATAAAAGTGTTTCTATAAATTGAAGAGAAGGGTAAAGCAAAGCTAGGGTCAGAGTAAAAATTTGTTTTATGTGAAAGCTCATGCAAACATAGATACATGCATAAAAACAGAAAGTCCTTGAAATTTGTTTCCCCTCCCTTCACTTTCTTACTTTGTGCCCCAATTTAGATACCTATTACAGTTCCAGCCTTATTAAATGGCCACCCTTGGGAAATGGATACTGGCTGCTTAAAGGGGGCTGGTTGTGTAATAGAGGTTAAAAACAATAGAAAAGCCCCCAACAGGACTTTGATTGCTGCTCCCCCCCCCCCCTCCCAATAGGGTGGCCATTTAATAGGTGGGGACTTAATTGGGGTTCAACTATATTCATATAATGTCAACATTTGAACTATTGTCAAAGAAGATGATATCATTGGTAAGTTGAAGTTTGCTTTTGCTACAAGTTTATCATTTCTACTGAAAATTAGCCTGGATTTTAAAGAAAGGGAACAGTTTGAAGATATGATTGATTACTGCAGTTATGCACACAATTTAAGCAGTTGTGAAATTTAAGCCTGAAAAAAATGCAGGGGAAAAGGGAAAAGTAAACTACAGAAGATTTTATAATGCTAAATGTCCCTTATGTTCAGTCTTTATATATCTCAGAATGAACTATTTCAATAAGCTTTTCTTGATATTCTCATGCACCAACCTGGCCAAGTAACACAAGCAATATTCCCCTTCAGCTTGTCACACAACAACATTCTGATGCAAGTTGAAAGCACTGTTTCTTGTATCACCCCTTGTGTTGTCAGTGGCGACAAATTGTTGCTCAAAATTGAACTTGTTTCTGCAATACTTAGTGCATCATGTTGCATTAACTTGCAACACAGGTGATAACATTTGCAATAATGCTTTTCAACTTGCACCATGCATTACTTATAAAATGTCACTCACATTAACTGGCCTCTAGGCAATGCATTGTTAAATCTTGTCATGGCTGTCAGGTCTTTCATTTCTATGCTGTTTTTTAAGCTTAATTTTAGATCTTCAGTTTAACAACAGCCCAATATGTTTGATATTTTTATCCATACTTGGTATAGTATGTGTTGTAACACTTCCTTCCTTATTTGCTTGAATACAGATGAATGTGCACTAATTGCATCCCGCCCAGGCGATGTATGCCATTTCCTTGCTTGTTTTTTCTTCTTTTTTATCTTCTAAATTAGTAAAGAATTCAGAGTAGTAAAAAGAGAGTGAATACTCGATTTTTGAAACATAAGCAGTAGTAATGTTGTTGTAGATTGTAAGAAAACTGCTGTTGAAGCTGTTAAATCTTAAGCTTTTTATACATGATTGTTTCATACACTTTAAAAGCAAGGTTATGTTTCATAAGGTTTTTATGGTGTTATAGTTCAAGAGAATAAGTTCAAAGTTTGCTCATTTAAGTCTTGACATGTTGATCTATTTTGAAGTATCATTATATTGCATCTTTAGATTTTCTCATTTTCTAATAATTTTCCTTATTCAGTTTTATAGAGTATTTCTTCTAGTCACCATAGTAATTTCAAGATTGCCCTCTTTACTCTTAATGTAGGGATTGTCGTGTCGTGAAAGATAGTGCTTCTGGAAAGTCTAAAGGATATGGTTTCGTCTCATTTCTCAAAAAGGAGGTATGTATATTAGGACCTTGTAAGTCTTGTTCTTAACTGTGGGGCCGTGGGCCAAGTGTGGTTTTTGTGTTCTGCATGGTTTTTTTAAGTTTTGTTGGTGACTAGACATTGACCTCCACTCAGCTAGGCAAAACTTTAAATCACACAACTTATGATGTTTATTCGTCGAAAACTGTTGAAACATTAATACATAGAAAACGTTACAGATATTGCTTTGCAAGCATTCAGTCTTGTGCGATTAAGCAATTGAAGTGAATTCTTTGTCTGGAGAAAGCTGTTTTTCAATAGGGTTATTAGTAGCCTGATACTAGTTTCCTTTTCGTATTATTCATGGAACGAACTTCCAGATTAGGACCATTATGTCCTCATAGGAGAGCAATGGTGCAACAATACAGTGTAGATCAAGTGATGTGGTGTCTACAGTAATCAACGAATTATCAAAGACTGCTTTGGAATGTGCATTGTGTTGCAACTGTAGTGCTAAGGCCTAGGAAACAGTCAAATTTAAAAGCATTGTTATAGGATCTTAGATCTTGTTATACATTGTGTGTTCTCTTTATAGAACACTGCCTTTTATTTGTTAGGTTCTCCATATTTTTTCTGCTTGGTTTGTATTGCTAATTATAAAAGAATAAGGCTTGTTCTTTTTTCACAATTTAGTTTTTGATTGTATGTTTGACTATATTTTTGTACCACAACACAAAAAAGGAATTTGCAACATTGTTATTTGATGATGTGTCATGTTTTCATGGTTGTAGGATGCAGAAAGAGCCATGAAAGAGATGAAAGGTAATTTGGTTCTGTTGTGCTCTTTGACAGGAATGCAGTGGTACCATAGCCCCTTAGGGGAGTCGGTGTATTGTAGCGTCTCTATTAGCCCCTCCCCCCATTTTGTTGCAGTGAGAAATGTATTTAAAAAGGCCCTCTCCTGTTCACTTATATTCAGGATTGAATGCAAGTACTTCATATTTGGCAGTGGTATTTGACATTTTCATATTCATATTTGAAAGAATTGTGTGTGTGTTTGGTGACTTTTTATCAATGAGGACACTTTGTGATGCTTATCGTAAGGAATTTGACTCTTATGAGCATTCAATCCTGGACTGTGGCTACCTACAGTATCTATTGCATCTATCCACATGTTGCTTCAAATTTGCCATCTGCTTACCTGAGTGTGTTTATTTTATATAGGACAACAGTTAAAGGGAAGGAACATACGGACTAATTGGGCAGCTCGGAAAGCAACTACCCCCCAGAGTAAGTTTTGTCTGTTAGTATGCATTATGACATGACCTATATTGTCTTGTACACTCTTTCCTTTGAAAACCATGAGAAAAAAAGTTCCTGTATGTGTCAAAGTGATAGCATAGGAGAAGTGTGTACAGCCCTACTGGAAATGCATGCAGCCACATGAGATTGATGGTGAATGACAGAAACAGTTTTGTTGCTTCAACTTTCCTGTTACACAAGTAGAGTCAAGTTTAGCTTTTTGCTGTCATTGCAGTAACCCTGCTTATTTTGAATTTGAAGCTTGACCTTGAATTTTTAACTCAAACACATGAAATTGTATTCCCTGTGTAAGTGGACGCTACTTTTGAAGGTATAATTTAATGAGTGTTTCTTCATTCAAAGCAACAAAGCAACAGTCGATGGAGGAAATAGCCAGACTTGCTTCTCCATATAACTCTACAGTGTATGTTGGGAATTTACCACCTGGCTGCACAGGTAAGTATAATATTGTTTAGCCATTATGTTGATTTTGTTTCCTAAAAGGTAAAAGGCATTAGTTGTTGAGGATAAGTTTAATAAGGAGTAACTCCTTGTTTTGGTTTATCTCAAAACTGGAGCAATCATCCTTGACTAGAGTGAATGACACTGTAAGATCATAAAAGAATCGTAAAAATAGCTCAAACCCAAACCGCTCAATCTAGAGGTGAGCAAAGTGACCTTGAGGCCACCACACTGTGCCAGTACAGGAGAAGACAAATCCTACTTTGAAAAGTGGTGCACATGAGCTGATTTCACATTTATTTAAGAGTAAAACGTTATATTCTCACTGAAGTAAAACTCTTATTTCTTTTCCTTTCTTTGGCAGATGACACACTTCGTCAGAACTTTTCACAGTTTGGACAAATCTATGACATCAGAATTTTCCCAGAGAAGTTTTATGGATTTATCAAGTAAGTTGCCCTTACACTTGACCCAATGTGCTATTGATGTTGATAAGAATATCTGCAACACAACCACCACTTTTTCTTTTTAACTGTTTCTTTGTTTTTTGAACAGATTTTATACGCATGATCAAGCTTTAGAAGCCATTTACCAGTCACAGAGAACCGTCCTAGGAGATAACGTATTGAAAGTAAGAAGTCCACCATGAAATAAAATATAGATTTAGCCAAGCCTAAAAGCAGAGCTCCTTGGCTGGGCTGTTGAAAGCCCGATTGGGCTAAAATTTTAATTTGAGTTTTTGTAACTTTGTGGTGAGGTTTCCTGTTTATGTTGTTTGGCTTTCTACTTTGAATTTGAATAATCTACAGTATATAGTAAAAGAAAACAGCATTTTTCTTCTCACACAGACTACTTGTTTATGTTTCAAAATGGGCTAGTTAGGAAAGATGCGACTTTCATCTTAGTACCACTTTAACTGGCTTCCAAACAACTCGACCCTGATTACAAGTTAGTCTGACATGAGCCCACGATCAAAACAAAAACCTGCACTTGATCAGCCATTAACTTGAAAAAAACATGTCACCCCAATAAGCCCTAAACGTGAGCCTGTGATATGGTCATGTGATACTAGTCAGCAGATACCTTGTATTGACAGGTGTCAGTTAACCATAGTATGGATGTCCAAAATCAAAGAAGTACGTTATAAACCAAGGGTGCATGTCTCTCTCAGTCTATTAGCTCAAGTATGGCCGCCATCTTGCGTGACTCTGTCGCCGTTGCTGTTGTATGTATGCACCTGTGATAACCATGAGAAAATCAATTCATGGGTTTCCTTTTCTTTCCTATATCGGTATGGGGCTCTGCTAATAGGATCTTTAGCAGTAAGTTACATATTCCATCAAAACATGAAGTCATTACATGTAGCATAGGAAAGCAAATGCAAGTGACTCACTGTTGGATTTAGTTTGACTTCTGATTGGATGAAAAAGTAGCACACATTTTTAAAGCCAGTCTTAAAGCGTTGTTGATGCAAAACCAATATTACTTTTTCAACTGCTCAATCACAAATACCTCTTGCTTAGTATTAGTATCTTTTAATCTCTGAATTGATATGATGTCTGTTATATTTTGTTGACTTGTGTTTCAAACTGTTCTTTTCAGTGTTCTTGGGGGAAGGAAAATGCAGAAATAAGTAATGCACAGCAGCAATGGCAACAGGTATTTTGATTGTTATTTGTAAGGTGTAAATTACTGGTCAATCTTCACCACCATTGTTTGGTTTTCACCTAGAAGCC
>JAHPZR010031209.1:17500-40208 GCA_019787425.1 Platygyra sinensis
TAGTAATGTGAGCCCAAACATCTGTGGGAAGTTAAGTGTAAATGTAGGAATGTGTGCGTCTCAATGTTGGGCTACTAGGACCAAAAAAAAATAAAAGATCTTTTACAACACTTTTGAAAACTAATTCTTTGTGACCTCTCTCTCTTTCTCCTGCCTTTCTCCCGCCAATTATTGAAATGGGCCGCACCTGTCCTGAAAGGTGTGTCGTCCGAGAAACAACAGAATACACGTTGAGGTTGAAGGTTGAATAAATGATATGTTTTGGTTTATTCCCCAAACCTCTGAATGGTTTGCATGTTATGTATAATAATAGTTCCATTTCCCTGTTAGAGGCTGGGCAAGGGGTCTGCGAGGTAATTATGAAAGGAACCTTACAAAGCTACCGGAATTCCATGTCGGTTTAGTGTTGCTCGCGCTTCATTTTCACCAATAAAAGTTGCTAAGACAACTGATGTTTTCACTGTGTAGATTAATGGTAGATTTGGGATTTTCCATTATCTTCTAACAAATCGACCAAACCACGAACCCTGGCTATTTACAACTTAACTAAAAAATGCCTGAGATTTTGGTTGGAAAACGGGCGTTAGTCGTGTATCCCAGTTAGCTCCAGTTGAAGATTTCGGAAAAACACCCGAGCAATTTACAAAGCAGAAAAGTTCTGTCGGCTCTGCGCTGTCCATTTGGCAAAAAAAAAACAGAAAAAAAAGGGAAAGATAAAAGGATGATTAAAAACTGGCGCCCCATATCTTTGATTAATGTTGATGCGAAGATTGCCTCTAAAACGCTAGGTAAACGTTTGGAAAAGGTTTTACCTGTGATAATACACAAATCAAAATGCGTTCGTTAAAGGAAGATCTATTTTTGATGCAATCAGAACAATTGATGATGTGATGGAGTATACCAAAGAGAAGGATCTATCTGGAATCTTAGTGGCTATTGACTTTGAAAAGGCTTTCGACACACTCAATTTTAATTTCTTAATAAGAGCACTACATAAATTTAATTTTGGCCCTTCTTTTATCCAGTGGATTCGAATACTGTATAAAAATATATCGAGTTGTGTAATGAACAACGGTTTTACAACAGCCCCCTTTACGTTGAGCAGAGGGGTACGTCAAGGCGATCCACTTTCTCCCTATCTTTTTATAATTGCGTTAGAAACTTTAGCTATTAAGATTAGAAACGACGATTCAATCAAAGGCTTTAATATTGGCGAAGAAACCACGAAACTTTCCTTATTCGCAGATGACATGACTTGTTTTTTACGTGACAAGGAATCTCACACCTCCCTCTTTGCCATTCTGGAATCCTTTGGATCATGTTCTGGTCTGCGTGTAAATCACGAAAAAACCGAGATTATAGCGCTTGACAGTACTATTCTACACGAAAAGGATTTTAATGACCATAAGATTTGTGATATTATCAAGATCTTAGGAATTTATTTTGGATACCACGAAAAACAGAGAAACGAACTAAATTTCCGACAAACATTAAAATCTATTAAAAAATCAATACATATGTGGAAATGGAGGAACTTATCTATTTTGGGTAAAATTCAAATTATTAAAACTTTTGCAATTCCCAAGTTAATGTTCAGAGTATCGGTTATTCCGATACCAAATGATCTTGTAAAAGAAGTCAACTCGATTCTCTACACTTTTATTTGGAATGGAAAAGATAAAGTCAAGCGCTGTGCGCTCATCTCAGATATTGATCAAGGAGGAGTGAAGATGCTGGATATTGAGTCCATGATTAATGCAAGACGAGTCATTTGTTTAAAAAAATTCTTAGAGGACTACCCAAGTACTTGGAAATCGTTTTTAAATAGTTGTATTTTTTCCGTTGGCGGGAGTTTAATTTTGCATTGTAACTTTGACACCATCAAATTAAAAACTCAGTTTCCGAAATATTATAAAGAATGCTTTGACGCATGGTCAGGTTTAAATAATAGTACGCCTGTCACTTTCAATGACGTTATGAACGAGATCATTTGGAACAATAGGTTCATATGTATTGATAAAAAGTCTGTCTATAGAAGTGATTCAGTTAATTTGGGAATCATCAAAGTGGGTGACCTTATTACGGATAACAATCTTTTCCTCCACGAAGATCCTTTTGTCACGATCTCTCCCGAACAACGCTTCTTTATTATGGGACTTGTTCACTCTCTTCCATCGGACTGGAAAACAATTATTAGATCTTCGGTCTGTAATAATGAAAAAAGATCCATCCCCCACACACCGTACGTTAATTTAAACTGTGGCTTTTTCCCTATTTCAGATGTTACCTCTAAACAGATATACAACTCTTTTTTGTGCAAAAAACAAATTCCTCCGACAGCCCAACAAAAAATATCAGACAAATACTTGACACGATTATTAATTGGAACTGAAAAGGTTTATTCTCTTCCTTTCCGTACCACACTTGATTCTAAATTGAGAGAATTTCAATACAAAATTCTAAACAGCATTGTTTTTACAAATGACAAATTATTTCGCTTCGGCCTTTCGCATTCTCCGAATTGCACTTTGTGCAATGAAGAACCAGAATCCTTAGAACATTACTCTCTCGCTGCAAAGTGTCTTCTGAATTTTGGAAAGAAGTCTTGTCCTGGCTTAAAGAAAATAACATTGTTATAGAATCCTTCAATGAGATAGGCTTGTTTTTAGGGATTTTTGAAGAATCAGAAGATTTCCTTCTAATCAATCATGTTATACTTTTAGGTAAATATTATATTTATGTAAGGAAATGCCTTGGAAGTTTACCTTCGTTGAGAGGCTTTATTGCCAGGATATGGCGTGTTTATAATATCGAACTCCATATTGCGAGGGAGAGGAATAAACTCGCTACTCACTTTAAAAAATGGGAAAAGTTAATAGTTGCTTTAAACACCTAGTAGAAAATTAACCTTGTCCTATCCTACATTTAGGTCTATGTCTTTTTCGTCTTTTTTTTTTTTTTTCTCCGTGTACGTAGTACACGGGTTTAACTGTGTGGTTATCTTAAGTACTCTGTTTAAAAAACCTATTAATTGTTAATCATAGATTGAAAGCAATGTATTGTAAATTAGTCCTTCTAAGTAGTCTTTTTTGTAACTACTGTTTTCTTGTTTTTAGTAACTCAGTCCGAGTAGTGTTTCTGTAAATCGTAACTTCTCTTTTTTTTTCTGCTCTTGGTAAGTTGTAAGTTCTAGATAAGCTGTAAACTGTAATTAGCAAATCAACTTCTTTAGTATTGTAACTTGTCGGTAGTCTAATAAAAAATAAACAAATTACAAAAAAAAAACACATGAAAAGATAGTTCCAGTAGGTTCCCCTGAGAAGGTTCCTAATAACTTGAACACTTTATACAAAGACTTCAATGTCTTTGCATCGTTCTCCACAGTTCAAATATGTAGCATTTCATATATTCACTTGCTTAGCCGAAGAACGCAGACGTATTCCCCCCCCGGGGGGGGGGGGTACTCCCTTATATAGGGCTTAATGGAGACGTGCGGCCAGCCAGGGTATGTTTTTCGGGATTTTTGTCTTAAACAGGGTATCGAATTTGTCATTTTTTGTCTTAATCAGGGTATCGATTTATCAATTTTTGTCTTCAATGGGATATCTTTTCTTGGACGATAAACAGCAAGATTTTTACAAGTTCTTAATTGTAAATTAATATTGACTTCCGTTGACTTTGGCATTGATACCAGGAACATGAAATTTCCATTGATTACACAACAAGAAAGCCACAATTTGAAACCGCAACGTTTAATCTACGTCTTGAACAGGGTATCAAAAATCGGAATTCTGTCTTAAACATGGTAAGAAAATCAGTGATATTTGTCTTAAACGGCCGTCTTAAACAGGGTCAGGGTGGGGGATCAGGATACGAGGGGCCGGGCCGGGCCGCACCTCCCCACCCAGGGATATATCGAGTACCTCCCGGGGTATTTCCGGCTGTTGCTTGGTTCCACCGGTGGAAACATGCGACAACCGGAAAAACGTCTGGGTTCCCAGGTTCTATCACGCTCAGCTCCTGTCAGTTATCGAGCTAGCGCGGCATAAGCAAAAAATACAAACCAAAAAAAATCTAAAAACAAAAAGACAAAACAAACAACTCAAAAGGAGAATTTTTAAGAAAACCACAACACTTCAGGTCGTTTTTAAAAAAAGAATGTTTCAACAGAAACTTCTGTCATCTTCAGTTTTTAAAGTGATGGATTTTGAATTTATCAGTAAGTAGAAATAAGCAAAGCGTAAAAGTGTGAGAATTAAAGATAAAATTTTCGATTAACATGTTATAATTGTTGATTCAAAGGGGGTTGTTTAACTTCCAACGCTTTGTACTGTAGAAATGAAGACGACAGAAGTTTCAGTTGAAACGTGTTTTAAACTGAAAATGTTATGGTTTTCTTAAAATTCTTCACTTGTTTGCTGATCTCAAGACCCTTTGAAAACGAATAATATTGGGCATTAATTGTTTTTAAGCAGTATTCTTAGAGCTTGCTATGTTCCCACTCTTCTCCGGATTACGATCGAGGCACCTCAAAATTGCGCCACGTTAGAAGTCACGGAACAAATAGGACCACAACCGATATCAAGTTTTGCTGTGGGGCACATTCAATAGTAATGGAGAAACTTTTGTGAATCGTGGTAAAGGAGAGTGAATTTATAGGATCTCCAGGGATACTGAGTTCAGTTCTAGTTGTCGAACTTTTTGATGATTCAAGGGTTAATATTCTGTGCATGAGTCAGACAAATGTTCGAGCTATTTTATGACCCTCTTTTATCGAGATTCTGGGGATTCCTCCGCTTAGGCAACCTGTTTTAATTTGTATGTGTTGCGTACCTACAAGGTAGTATTTTCGCCCCAGTCACCTCGTATTTGGGCACATGGCCACATTTTCAAAATGGCGGCCGGCGGCGGGAAAGAAGTTTTAGAAGAAAACATTGAGCAACAGCTTTTTCGGATCGTTAAAGGTCAGCTATTTTCGAAAATCCTGTTTATTTCAATTCCGTGTATCTAAAAGAGGCAATATTTCTTTCAGACGTACGCTCTGGAAGCCTTGATCTGGTTACATTTGTGGAAGAGCTGGGGTGAGTCTGTTATCATTGTTCTGGTTATGTAATCTCTCAAGCTAAGGGTAAGTTGCACATATTTTTTCCACAAGACAGACAGATTGTTCTTGCCTGTTTCACAAAATATAAAAAGTTCGGGTCTCTTTCCCTTGCCTTTTCTGGAACGTTTGGTCGATGTCGTCATATCATCTTGCGCAAATCTACCCCCCCCCCCCCCCACCTCCTCCAAGATACTCTATATACTTTACAAGATATCATTATTTTAATTCTTATTTTCATTTTGATAGGCCACAGCTAACAAGTAGTGACGTGGATAAGAGATGTCTCGGGGTCCGCTTATTGTCTGATGTCTTGCATCGTCTGGTTGGGATTCCGTTTCAGGAAAAAGAAGGTTGTACTTTAAAGTAGTTTTCTATCTCCACCCCTCCCCCTCCCCCCATTGAGAGGTTTCTCTGTTAACTTTAGGGAATACCAATACCATTGCAAGCCCCCCTACCCCCAACACTTTGTATATGGAGGGGGGGGCGTAAGGGTTTGCGGTAATTTCCATTTTAACTCGCGGTATTACGGTTTCAAAATGCTAAGCGGTTTGCGGTTATTGCAACCTTTAGATCGCAGTTTTCGGTGAAAAAATGTGTCTGTGGTTTTAAGACTCTTTAGGACGGTCGGCATCTGGTAGTTTTCCAAGCGTGAGCCAAGTGTTTTGTTTTACAACGTATCAGGGTTTATTATATCAGTTCAGTTACAATTTAACTCTGTGGTTTCAGTGCAATCAGGACCTTTTCCAGTTAATACTTTATGTGATTAACCGTTTTGGCCAATGATGCATTGACTTAGTGAAATTCCATGCCGGAAGTTAGCTCGTACAGCTATACGAGGTCGCAACTGATAGCGAAGAGGACATAATAATTGCGTGGCAATCTTCTATGAAGAAGGAAATGAAAGGGAGAATTTCAGAAAAAAAAATAACAAAGTTTGTTGTTATAGGGCCTCCATGTACATACGGTTTCGGTATTCGGGAAAAAATCCGATGCAGTTTGCGTTTTTTTGGCGTATTTCAACTCAACATGTTCAGTCCACATACAATGTTCTTATTTCATTACCTCAATAAAAGATCAAGACATTTGCAAGCTGACAGATAACAGAAATATAGGAAATATTAAAGAATGATGCAATTGGCAGATCCAGTGATTGTAGAAGCAATGGTTAGGGCATGAAGATGGCCCCCTTCTAGCTTAAAACAGTGAGTGGAGTGAAACTAGCCCTGTCATGCTCTATTAAGGGAAAAATGTTCAATTTCCCAGGTCTCCCTGGGTCCCTTTCTTTAAATCCATCATTAATTTCCAGGAGACTAATAACTGCACTCCCAAAGCAGAGATTACCAACATAAATTATTAATACTGTGTATAATATCTGGGACTGAATAGCTTTTTCCAGATGGTCAAAACATTTTCTGGCCTGTGTACATCAGCATTTTTTTCTGTATGATTGGAATTATCCAAGAAGCTTTTGCCTGCTACAGAAAACATTTTTTTTTAGAAATATAAATTTATGTCAACCAAACTCTCTCTATCATACATACGATTTACTGTTAAGCTGACTTAGGAAGTTTGACTTCAGTTGTTTTTTTGTCTTTGTTACCAGCATTTGGTTGTTATATGATAACCCAGACAATGATTTAATGTGCGACCTTATAGCTACGCCTTCATTTCCTAGGCAGTGTATTGTTCAAGATAAATTGGTTTTAATTATCAACTGGGTTGGTGATGTGAATTGGCCACTGTAAAGAGATTCAAAAGCTGATGTTTTGAGCATTAGCCCTTCGTTCCAACAAAGGGCTTATGCTCAGTTTTCAAATCTCTTTTCAGCCCAGTTGATAAAACCAAATTATCTTGAAATACTCCCCACTGATGCAGCACCACAGTTTCTTTATAAACTTACCCCTTTTGTAGTGTATTGTTCAGGTGCCAATAGTGCAAAACGATTTATTATAAATTAATGCAAAGCCTCAACAGATTAATTTGTCATTTGTTTCTCTTTTCAGTGACTTTGTTTTGTGAATTTCTGTGTGACAGACTCAAGGATCATTACACCATTATTCCTCATACTTTGTTTGGTATTCTTGCCTTGGTATGAAAATATTTGATTTATTTTTGAAATAAGTTAATCTGACTGTATCATCTCTGGAATTAAGAGTTGCTCTCTTATCAGGTTGAAATTCATTTTGAAATTGATGTTCAGCAAGTTTGACAATCAATCAAGAATTGACAAAATAGAAGCCAATGTGGTAGACAGATGTTATTGAGAGTGACTTAAATTAAGCAACAGAGCACTTTTTCCATGTTTACATAGCCTGGTCTAAACATGGGGAGGGTTGGGAGAATTTGACTACATCTCAGGTTTGCATAACTTTCGAGAATTCTCCCACCCCTCCGAGTCTTTAGACGAGATTATGTAAACACGGAAAAAGTGCTCCATTGCGTTTATAAAATCATTTTCAGAATATTCATGTTTACATACTCTCATCTAAACACACCTATCGACCAATGAGAGCATGCGTACTAGCTCAGTTATTTTATAAATGTTAATTTTCAGGAAATGATCATCTAGGAAATTGAAATGTCTTATAAAGACATACATTAAGTCATGCATATTGCATCCTGCAGGTGACAAATCAAAATGTCCAAGATGCAGACTGTGTGAAACTTATTCAGACTGTATTCAAGGAAGTTCATGTACAGGTAATTTTAACAAAGGC
This sequence comes from Platygyra sinensis, assembly GCA_019787425.1. Classification (NCBI taxonomy): domain Eukaryota; kingdom Metazoa; phylum Cnidaria; class Anthozoa; order Scleractinia; family Merulinidae; genus Platygyra; species Platygyra sinensis. The sequence goes on from JAHPZR010031209.1 coordinate 25,322, forward strand.
CTACATGTATAGTATACAATTAAAACTCTCTGTGGACCTAGCCTAAAGGGCTCTGTGTAGGTAAAGGGATTTAGCGTTCAGTGTATTTTTATGCAGTTAAATGCAATTTAACTGAGTTAACAACAAAAAATGTCTGCATTACCATGGTAGTAACATAAAACATAACATAACATGACTTTATTTAACCTTGAATTTAAAGTGTAGCTTAAAAGCTAATATCTTCGAGAAACAAAAAAAAGAAAAAAAAAGAAAATGCAACAAGGAAAAGAAACTATTAACTACTTTAAGCTATTTACCAATTAACTATTTTATAACAATGACTGTACATGCCTAATGCATTTTCTAAAAAGAGACTGTTTTCAAAAGGTATGTGCATGCCCCAGGATTCCATGTGCTCTTAGACTGAGACATGTTGGCAGCCTTTAAAGCAATAGTGTTTACTGTGAGTGTTGTTTTTCATGGGAGTAGGTCTTCAAGTGTTTGCTCTCCCTTCCCTCCATCTTTCCACTGTTAGTTCAGTGTGACAAGTGCCTTGACTGTAATCTATAGTGGAAGCTCTTAGATCTCTCAGGCACCCAACCTCCATTTAGCGATGCAGTTGTTAATTGCCAAAATTTTTGGGGAATTGTCATAAGTGTTTGCCCACTATATAATAGATGTGTCGCTAAATTCTTCAATCTAGACTTCCGTTTTTTTATTGACTGTGGTATATCTCTGTTATAACTGTTACTTTTTTGTTAATTTTGTTTAATAACCAGTCATTGCTGAAGGAAGGCAGACTGACCACATTCAATTTGTTTGCTGTTCTTTTAAATAAATATCTAACAGGTGAGTCTATCATTTTGCAATATTATCCCCTTAAATTTCCTAGCCTCAACAAAATTGAATGAGATTTCAATCTGAACAATCGAATTTAATATTGCATAGTCCAGGAGTTTTTGTCACAACAATGTGTACATTTACATATAGAGAACTTAATTAACTCTGCAATCAGTACTTACATTGTAGTACTCATTTATAGAGTGTTTTGCTATATTGTATGAGGGCAGTGGTAAACAAATTCTATGTTTTTACTTCAAACTTCATTCAGTTAGTAGTTTTAAGGGAAAGTCTACAATGTCTTGTTGTTTAGATGTTTTTAAAACTGGTTTTGTAACACTTTACTGCTCTTTATAGCTTTGAAGACAATTGGAAATGATTTTGTTTTTGGTTTTATTCAAGCTGTTGATGGAGAAAAGGTAAGTTGCAAAGTTATCACTTCTTTTCTTTTGTAACATCAAAATAGCCACTATAAGTACTTTCATCGATGATTAACTGGGTTTAGATGCAAATAAGTAACAGCACCAAAAATATTGATACCTATCTGTCAGCAGCATTCTTAGAGATATCAGTATTCTGGTGGTATGTAAATGTTAATGTCACTGATCCTTAACAAGACCCACCAACTGCGGCGCAATGTTTGTTAAACATGCGGGCTACTAAATAAAGACAATGAACAACTCAAGTTGGCGTTAATGGGGGAGCACTGCCTTGCGTTAGGTTAGCCTGTGCGACTTCGGCTATTGCGTGACAAACGAACCTCACTTATCTCCGCAACACTACGAGCTGAATGCAAAACAGCATGTGCTGGATCGGACAAGAGTATCGGTTAGCAGGCGATATTCAAAGGCAACAAGGTCAACAAGCTTGGGGGAAGTCGCTGCGCAGACTTAACCGAAACACGTAGGAGTGACCCTTGTTTAATAGATTGCAATAATACAACCAACCCCATCTCCAAAGGGAGGGAGGGAGGGAAAAAATTTATGATAGTTTACAACAAGTACTAACTGCGCTGTACAACAGAACACTAGAGTGAACTCTGAACAGTTTGTTTGAGCTTATATAGCTAGACTAACGTCTATGAAATAGCCAGTAGAAAGAGCTGTACTACAAAACAGCTTGGCATTACACGTGAAAAAGCATCGCCATGAATAGTGCTTTAATATTTTTGGCCAATGCGGTGAATCCTTATAGAATACTTAAGTTAACAAAGCTACAATGTTCAAACCCAATATACAATGAGTCTCAGAGTTAAGCGATCTTTGGAGCTTGTGTTGTGCTTGTGTTGTGCTTTAAATAGCGAATCATCCTTTATTGTGCTGGAACCAGTAAATAACTCGACCGACTATAAACACCTACAGTCATACAATATATCGGCCGACTGTAGAAGTACAGTATGAAAAACATCTCTCGCTCAAGGTCAGACTCTTGCATATCACGTGATTTTGTTACATAACGTGACACATTACATAACGCCACACTTGACTACACAATAGTTTTATTGAGAGCTGTGCCGCCATGAAAGACTTAAAGATACGTGCGTCACGTTCCATTAACTATATTTTACTGGCGTGACAGTAAAATGGCATTTGTCACCCATGGTTCTATGTTGTCAGTGGTATCGGTAATTCCCGCCCGCAAGCCTTGACAAACAGTGGACAAGCTGGTGCATTTAATGGTGCAGTTTAACACATTTAGCTGGTGCAACAATTGCGCTATTTTAACAACTTCTACACAAGTACACTCAATGCAATCAAGACATAATTTCGTTTTTGAATGTACAAATGTTTGGTTTTTCTGTAGGACCCGAAAAATTTGCTTCTGGTCTTTGAGCTGGTCAGAGTCATCATTAGCAACTTTTCAATAGGTAGGATGGTGAATATATTGTTAGTGTATTAAGTTCTTTGACATCTGTTTCATTTGCCCAAGATGATTAGTAAGGATAATCTTAGTTTCCCTCTTTACAATTTTTCTCCAAATTCTGATCCACATTTCCTTCTAAATTATTATACATTTTCCTATGATGTATTAAGTTTTTCTCTTGTTCCATTTATGCTGTTCTGTTAGCTCATTCTCTTGGGCCATGTCAGAGAAATCTCTTTAGGTATTATCAATAATAAAGTCTTTGAGAGTGACAGCTATTTAAAGCCAAAATGGAGGCTGCAGGACATTCCTTATTTGTCATTTACCAGTAAGAAAGACTTTTCTTAAAAGTCTGCTTATAATGACTATCTGTGGTGGCTTGAATCCCTGTTGCTACTAATCTGTGCGTGTTGTAGACGCTCTATTGATGAACATGATAAAAAAAAAGTGAGTAAGTGAAATAAAAACTACAGACTGAGTCTTTCCTGATTGTTCGCATTTAATTATGAAGAGTCTGGAACAGTTTCTTCATGGTTGTAGTTACCAGTAATGAGTGGTAATTTGAACAGTAAATAAAATCTACCATACAGTATGATTTGAAGAACCTTTAGAAAGGACTTCAATCCCTACATCACTTATCTCCATTTAACTCTAGTTAGAAAATTTGTATTTTATCATTTTCAGATTTATTTGCTGAAGATCTGTTTGAAGTGACGTCTTGCTATTTCCCTATTGATTTCACTCCAGTAGGTGACCTTTTAAACTTGCTATAGTTTGCAGCCAGGCTATTGTATAATGTTAGTTGTCATTTATCCATGGGAACTGACTGACTGACTGACTGCCTCACTACATGTAATTGACTAGCCAACTAGCCAGCTGATTGACTGATTGACTGGCCGACCAACTGACTGGCCAACCAACTGACTGGCCAACCAACTGACTGGCCAACCAACTGACTGGCCAACCAACTGACTGCTTGACTGAGTGACTGAGTGACTGAGGGATTGACTGACTGACTGAGCCACGAACCAACTGACTGACACACAGACAGACTGACTGACTGACACAGACAGACTGACTGGATGATAGACACTGACTGACTGACTGACAGACACTGACTGACAGACTGACCAACTGACTGACCAACCGACTGGCTGACCGACTGACTGACTGACTGACTGACTGACTGAGCAACAAACCAACTTACTGACTGACACACAGACAGACAGACAGACAGACTGACTGACTGGCTGACTGACAGACAGACTGATTGACTGACTGACTGACAGACTGACTGGTTGACAGACAGACAGACTGATTGACTGACAGACAGACAGACTGACTGACAGACTGACTGACTGACTGACTGACAGACACTGACTGTCTGACTTATAGACAGACTGACTAGCCAGCTGATTGACTGATTGACTGGCCGACCAACTGACTGGCCAACCAACTGACTGCTTGTCTGACTGACTGACTGAGCCACGAACCAACTGACTGACTGACAGACACTGACTGACTGACTGAGTGACAGACAGACTGATTGTCTGAATGACTGACTGACTGACAGACTGACTGATTGACTGACTGACTGACTGACAGACAAACAGACATACTGACTGACTGACTGACTGACTGACAGACACTGGCTGACTGACTGACAGACAGACTGATTGACTGTCTGACCAACTAACTGACTGACTGAGCGACAAACCAACTTACTGACTGACACACAGACAGACAGACAGACTGACTTATAGAAAGACTGACTGACTGACAGACAGACTGATTGACTGACAGACAGACTGACTGACTGACAGACAGACTGACTGACTGACTGGCTGGCTGGCTGACAGACAGACAGACTGATTGACTGACAGACAGACTGACTGACAGACAGACAGACTGACTGACTGACTGACTGACAGACACTGACTGACTGACTTATAGACAGACTGACTGACTGACAGACAGACTGATTGTCTGAATGACTGACTGACTGGCAGACAGGCAGACTGACTGATTGACTGACTGACAGACTGACTGACCGACAGACAGACTGACTGACAGACAAACAGACATACTGACTGACTGACTGAGAGACACTGGCTGACTAAATGACTGACTGACAGACAGACTGATTGACTGACTGACCAACCAACTGACTGGCTGATGGACTGACTGACTGATAGACAAACCAACTTACTGACTGACACACAGACAGAAAGACTGTCTGACTTATAAACAGACTGACTGACTGACAGACAGACAGGCTGACTGACTGACAGACAGACTGACTGGCTGACAGACAGACAGACTGATTGACTGACTGACTGACTGAGTGACTGACAGACACTGACTGAGTGACCTATAGACAGACTGACTGACTGACTGACCGACTGACAGACAGACTGATTGACTGAATGAATGACAGACTGACTTATTGACTGACAGACAGACTGACTGTCTGACAGACTGACTGACTGGCAGACAGACAGACTGACTGACTAACCAACTGACTGACTGACTGACCAACTGTTTGGCTGACCAACTGTTCAACTGACCAACTGATCAGCTGAATGGCTGAACGACTGACTGGGCTGGCTGACTGACTGACTGACTGACTGAGCCCTTTGACTGTCATGGGATGTTTATTTTAATTTATTGTCAGGTCTATTCTTCGCCCCTTTTTCCAGTTTTCTGTCTCAATACATCTTTCCCTTTAGCCAGCAGATGATCCATATGGAATCAATAAAGATGATTTGGTGTCAAGTTTGCGAAAGTGTCTTGCTGCTACAAACCAGTTTGCTCCTGTGAGTTGATTTTGGTTGAACATTATCAATAATCAGTAAATATCTCACATAGAAATGTAATTTATTTTCTTAAAATTAAGAGCAAATGCATTTGAAAAATGGTTAAACTTGGTATGATAAGTAGGTTTCAATAACTAGAGACAAGCTTTTACTTATTCTTAAGAGGAATTAAAACCCATTTCTCACTACAATATCATTGTTTTGTCAAGAAGAGAAACAATGAGGACAGAAAATCAGAAACTAAATTTTCATGAATTATCAATTTCATATTTAATGCTAAAGTTGTTGTCAAAAAAATAAATTTTCAGCAGTGTTGTGTCATGGATGAAGGATGAAATGAATAATAGTTTGCAAAAATAATAGTACATATTAGGTTTGTGCAACTGCCTAAAACCTATACAGTAACTATATTATTCTCAGTAATTTACCTGTTTATTTTAATATAATTTATAGAAGTCGGTTATTTTCATAAAGAGGTCCTTACTAAGACCTCGAGACTTTTTACTTAGACAGGTACTTTTTGTGTTAACATTGACGTTTTGTTGATTTTTATTCCACAGTTCTGTCTTCCACTTTTGATGGAAAAGCTGTCATCAGATATTGTTGATGCCAAAATTGATTCCCTTTTGACCCTAGTAAGTCATTTTCAATTGTTCTTTGACTCAGTACAATTCTATTCTTTTCAAAATTTAAATTAATGATCAATTTTCCTTAAATATATGATCAGGCAAGTTATTGAATATTCTCATATATTGCTCGGTTTTTGTTTACGATGAATTAGAGGATATCATACAAACATTTTTATTGTTTTTGTTTTTTTAGTGATGATTATGTGAAGCAGATAGATTAAATCTGGGCTTGTATCTGTTCAGTAATAAATCAAAGACGTCAAAATGTAGCAAGTACAAAAAGTGGCGCATGAGGAGAGCCTTTTTTTGTTAATTACCACATTTTGACATCATCGGTGATCGGTTACTGAAGAGATCCAGGGCAACATGGAATCTACTGATTTTGTTAACTGAAAATAGCAATTTACTTTTACTATCGTTTTGTTTCAACAGGCAGCCTGCTTGGATGTATATGATAGCAGATGTTTATTTGAACATTTAGAGCCTCTTTGGACAGCTATTAAAAGTGCAGTAAGTTTTAGCAAAGCTCTGGTAGCCCAAAGGGCTGCCAAGCAGAGCCCCATTCTTATATAGGAGAGAAAAGGAATCCCATGAATTGATTTTCTCATAGTCATCATGGCTAGCGGTATTGCTTGTGGGCACACAAGGGTGACAGCGATAAAGTAGTGCAAGGCAGCCATACTCCAGCTAATAGGTTGTCAAAACAAGGTACCAGCATCATTTGACCATTATCGTGGACTCAAGTTTAGAGCTCATCAAGGTCACATGTTTTTCAATGTTGACTGCTGATCAAGTGCTAGTTTTCCATTGGATTACAGGCTCATATCAAGTTGACTTGATGTAAACAGGGCTGGGTTGTTCAAAGCTGGTTAACGCTAATCCAGGATTATAAAAGTTAACCAAGGTCTATATTGCTCTTGTATACAAATGTTTTTCACAGGTTTTGTTTTGTTTATTTTGAGGACCTTGAGATTATTCAAAATCAAAACAGAAGGTCAAGAAACATAAACAGAACACCTCACCTTAAAGTTATAAAACTCATATCAAACTCTTTACTTATCCTGGATTAGCTTAATATTGGGTTTTAAACAACCTGGCCCAGGGGCTCTGCTTTTAGGTTTGGCTAAATCTATATATTAAACTTATCTGAAGAAAACTATTTTGTGTATACAGAATCTAATACCATCTGCTAACCTCATTGGGATTTTGTCACTTTTCAGAATGTACATACTGGTTCTTGTTGCGTTAAATACAATTTTTTCATGTTTTTTTTTTTAATAATTTTATATTTTGCCCTTTCAGGTTTTTCATCCTGTTAATTCTTCACTAGAGGTAAGTTAAGGTGTTGTTAGTAGTGATGTAGCACAGGGAAAAGTAGGTAACTATTAATTTCCAGTTCAAGATCTGATCTTGCTTTAGTTAATGAGAGTAGGACTTGTATAAAGCGCTATCAGAACATTGAAACAAGCAAACAAGTTACAGGAGCCAGGTGTTATCATTTCAAAATTTTAATAATATTCAACAACGACAACAACAGCTTTTTATCTCTTATATTTTTTATATAAATTAAGTTAATACATAGTAGTACACTGTTTAATAATTAAATTAAAATAAGGGTAACTGACATCCTGAAATAACCTGAAACAGTTAAAAATACCAGAATGCCAGTTAATTAAATATATTACAATTTATAGTCGATAGCCAACTAAACTAAGCACACACAGAAAATGTTACATACAACAAAAGAAAATAAGGAGATTAGCATAAACAAATTATATGACTGTAAAATTATCGTACAGCTACCTGCACTAAAAATACTGGTATTTGTTTGAAGTCATAAGCAAATTCATTGATAATTGAAGGGGTGAGTGCAAAACGGTGCTAAGTGACGATCTTAGGTGGTTTTCTTTTTTTCTGCAAAAGCGTCTGAAATTTTGCATGCCACTTTCAATTGAATAGAAAAACATTACCCTGTATTTTTTTTCGCTGGTTTGCTCTTCGTTTTTGAGATATTACGTATACAAAAACTTGTATTTGTTGTCACGCCAGCACGTGACTGCAAAGACGGTAATTTCACTTAAAATCCCGCAAAATATTGATCTTTGCAGCGTGCAACCTTGAAAAAATGCTGATTTGAGGTAAAAACCGTTAGAATGTTGATTCCACGTTAACGTGCGACCGCAAAGACGTTAATTTCACTCAAGTTACAGGCAAATGTTAATTTTACGCAATGCGCAAGCTTTAGACAATGTTGATTTCAGGTCATTTATGGACAGTTGAAATTTTGACTTCACATTATCGCGCTGCGCAAGGACTTTGATTTCACTTAGAGAACCATGAAAAGTTCATTTCACGCAGCATGTAAGCTCAGTTGAAAGGCCACGTGCAAGAATGTCCGTTAGATTTTTCGCTGAAATCGAACATGGCCAACACAGCTCCAAACTTCGCATGCCAATTTGTTTATACCTGTAGAAAACTGCCTTGCACTTATTTCCCCTCATTTCTATTGCGTATTCCAGAAATAAAGTATGCTAAAACACTTGCATGTCACAGTCCGCGTCTTTTGGAACTGTTTTGTTACACAGTACTATTACCGTTGTTTCTCTTTGAAGTTTTTTTCAAATGCTGACTTTAACTCCTAGGGTTAAGAGTTCCCAGTTTTATTAGAGTCAGGGTTAGGGTTACCGCTCGAAACTAGGGTTAACGTTGAAGGTTAGGGTTACGGAACAAGGTTAGGGTTAGTATGATTCTTGTTAGGGTTAGGGGTAGCACTCAAGGTTAAAGTTATTGCTTAGGGTTAGCGCTTCGTATTAGGTTAGAGTTAAGGTCAAGATACGTTAGTGTTACCGCAGTGTTAGGCCAAGGAAAACAATCTCGACTTAGGAAATCTAGTGCACAAATCGATGCGTAAATCAAGTCAATGAATAGTGCCTAGAGATAGAGGCTGAACGTTTTGCAAATTGACTACGTCAGTGACTTAAATGTTTAAATGTTTCTACGTGAAATTATTTTTTTTGGTAAAAAACTGCTCGTTCCATGAAATGATTATTTCTGACAACACTGAAAGAGGAAGCCTTAAGCTAACATGCTGCTCATGCCGTAGTAGTTGTAGTAGCTGTAGTACGTGTAGTAGCTGTAGTACGTGTAGTAGCTGTAGTAGCTGTAGTAGGTGTAGTAGCTGTGGTACGTATAGTAGCTGTGGTACGTGTAGTAGTTGTAGTAGCTGTAGTACGTGTAGTAGCTGTAGTAGCGGTGGTACGTGTAGTAGCTGTATTACATGTAGTAGCCGTAGTAGCTGTAGTGCGTGTAGTAGTTGTAGTAGCTGTAGTATGTGTGGTATGTGTAGGAGCTGTAGTAGCTGTAGTACGTGTAGTAGCTGTAGTACGTGACTAGCAGCTACTACAGGTACTACAGCTACGACAGCTACTACAGCTACTACAGCTACTACAGCTACTACAGCTACTACAGCTACTACACGTACTACACGTACTACAGCTACTACAGCTACTACAGCTACTACAGCTACTACAGCTACTACAGCTACTGCAGCTACTACACGTACTACAGCTACTACAGCTACTACACGTACTACAGCTACTACAGCTGCTACAGCTACTACAGCTGCTACAGCTACTACAGCTACTACACGTACTACAGCTACTACAGCTACTACAGCTACTACACGTACTACAGTTACTACAGCTACTACAGCTACTACAGCTACTACAGCTACTACAGTTACTACAGCTACTACAGCTACTACAGCTACTACAGCTACTACAGCTACTACAGCTACTACACGTACTACAGTTACTACAGCTACTACAGCTACTACAGCTACTACAGCTACTACACGTACTACACGTACTACAGCTACTACACGTACTACAGCTACTACAGCTACTACAGCTACTACAACTACTACAGCTACTACAGCTACTACAGCTACTACAGCTACTACACGTACTACAGCTACTACAGCTACTACACGTACTACAGTTACTACAGCTATTACAGCTACTACAGCTACTACAGCTACTACACGTACTACAGCTACTACAGCTACTACAGCTACTACAGCTACTACACGTACTACAGCTACTACAGCTACTACACGTACTACAGCTACTACAGCTACTCCAGCTACTACAGGTGCTACAGCTACTACAGCTACTACACGTACTACAGCTACTACAGCTACTACAGCTACTACACGTACTACAGTTACTACAGCTACTACAGCTACTACAGCTACTACAGCTACTACAGCTACTACAGCTACTACAGCTACTACAGCTACTACACGTACTACAGCTACTATACAGCTACTACAGCTACTACAGCTACTACAGCTACTACACGTACTACAGTTACTACAGCTACTACAGCTACTACAGCTACTACACGTACTACACGTACTACAGCTACTACACGTACTACAGCTACTACAGCTACTACAGCTACTACAACTACTACAGCTACTACAGCTACTACAGCTACTACAGCTACTACACGTACTACAGCTACTACAGCTACTACACGTACTACAGTTACTACAGCTATTACAGCTACTACAGCTACTACAGCTACTACAGCTACTACAGCTACTACAGCTACTACACATACTACAGCTACTACAGCTACTACAGCTACTACAGCTACTACACGTACTTCAGCTACTACAGCTACTACACGTACTACAGCTACTACAGCTACTCCAGCTACTACAGGTGCTACAGCTACTACAGCTACTACACGTACTACAGCTACTACAGCTACAACAGCTACTACACGTACTACAGTTACTACAGCTACTACAGCTACTACAGCTACTACAGCTACTACAGCTACTACAGCTACTACAGCTACTACAGCTACTACAGCTACTACAGCTACTACACGTACTACACGTACTACAGCTACTACAGCTACTACAGCTACTACAGCTACTACAGTTACTACAGCTACTACAGCTACTACAGCTACTACAGCTACTACACGTACTACAGTTACTACAGCTACTACAGCTACTACACGTACTACAGCTACTACAGCTACTACAGCTACTACACGTACTACAGCTACTACAGCTACTACAGCTACTACACGTACTACAGCTACTACAGCTACTACAGCTACTACAGCTACTACAGCTACTACACGTACTACAGCTACTACAGCTACTACAGCTACTACACGTACTACAGTTACTACAGCTACTACAGCTACTACAGCTACTACAGCTACTACAGCTACTACAGCTACTACAGCTACTACAGCTACTACAGCTACTACAGCTACTACACGTACTACAGCTACTACAGCTACTACAGCTACTACAGCTACTACAGCTACTACAGCTACTACAGCTACTACAGCTACTACACGTACTACAGCTACTACAGCTACTACACGTACTACAGCTACTACAGCTACTACAGCTACTAGAGCTACTAGAGCTACTACAGCTACTACACGTACTACAGCTACTACAGCTACTACACGTACTACAGCTACTACAGCTACTACAGCTACTACAGCTACTACAGCTACTACAGCTACTACACGTACTACAGCTACTACAGCTACTACAGCTACTCCAGCTACTACAGGTGCTACAGCTACTATAGCTACTACACGTACTACAGCTACTACAGCTACTACAGCTACTACAGCTACTACACGTACTACAGCTACTACAGCTACTACAGCTACTACAGCTACTACAGCTACTACAGCTACTGCAGCTACTACAGTTACTACAGTTACTACAGCTACTACAGCTACTACAGCTACTACAGCTACTACAGCTACTACAGCTACTACACGTACTACAGCTACTACAGCTACTACAGCTACTACACGTTCTACCGCCACTACAGCCACTACAGGTACTACAGCCAGTACAGCCACTACAGCCACGATAGCCACGCTATAGCCAGTATAGGCATGGGATCTCGGGACATTTCATGGGGTCATACATGAACTCCTGACCAATTTTTGCAGCGAAGGTTGTTGGATGGCTGATTTCAAGAAAATAATAAGAGTCTAGAAAGCAGTTCTAATTTCCAAAACTGAGACACGCCGAAGTTTGGCAAATGAGCCATAAGTCCACGACGGATACTTTGTTTTGGAAGAAGGAGCGTTTCTAGACTCTACCGCCTGACTCACTTGTTCTTCAATGGCTAAGTTAACGGCGGACTTAAACCATGATCTCAGAACAAAAGCACTCCTTCGTTCTTTGAGCAATGCTGGGTGACTTAACGAGGGTCAAAGGCTTAATGATGCCAAATCTCCTACCAGGCGGGCGCAAATATTCCTCGAATAAGCTTCGAATATCGCTGGAAATAACGAGCAAACTCTGCTTAACTAACAGGTAAGGTAAGCTCTGAATTTGTGTTATCAAAGTAATCGATGCTTTGTGCGCCAAAAGCCGACGTCACAAAGGCAGCTAAAAAAAATCCCTACCAGTGAAAATGGCAGTTCAGTTACAAAGACACGAAGAAGGATTTTGAAAGAAGAAGAAAAACAACAATGAAAAAAAAAAAAAAAGATTTCACCGACCTGGAATCGAGCCCTCGAGTGTCACATCAAAACAAATTCGAATCATCTTCATTTGGCGCGTTATCCCCTTGAGCTAACGAAGCAGCGGTGGAAATTTTTGTGTTATAGTGACTTGATCCTTTAGCGAAACAAAAGGTTTCTTTTGTTTTTCGTTCAACAATAGATCACTGAGGGTTGTTTGCATACGTAATATCTCGAAAACAAAGAGCAAACCAGCGAAAAAAAATACAGGGTAATGTTTTTCTATTCAATTGAAAGTGGCATGCAAAATTTCAGGCGCTTTTGCAGAAAAAAAGAAAACCACCTAAGATCGTCACTTAGCACCGTTTTGCACTCACCCCTTCAATTAACAATTAGATTATGAGCTCAAGATTTCTATGAGGTGATAGTTGATGAGGCCGAAGGCCGAATCAACTATCACCTCATAGAAATCGAGAGCGAATAATCTAATTGTTTTAGTAGAATTCTTTCTAAAGTTTACTTCAAATAAGGGTTTCCAATTATTTCTTGTCGTATTATTAAACTTTGCGCCTTAAAAAGATCTCCCGGATTAAATTGGCATTTAACATTGAAGTGTGTACGTTCGCGCATCATTTTTTTCGATAATTTTAACTTTTTTTAAGCCAAGGAATCGTAAATGTCCTTCGTTTAGTCTTCTCAGGATTTTAATTATCCACTTTCGTCAAAATTTTTCTCCAAAACTTTGACGAGCTCCAGCCACTGCACACTAATGGCTGATAGTGTACAATGGCTCAGCCAATCGGATTACAGCATTTGCATTAGTATACGAGTAGAATTCTACTAATTGTTAATAAGACGCTCTTTCATATTAGATTGAAATTAGGAGAGGGAGGAACTTTTGAAATCTTCATCTATAGAATTCCGTATTATAGGGCCTCGAAAATGAATGTTAAATTTTCCATAGTTTGTCCTTACCATTGGAAGATAATTAGACAATTTAGAAGTGTGCCTTGTATTGACATGTTGTAGGAAGCCTGTCTCACCACAGTGACAAGCATTGTAAGAAATCTCTGTGGGTCTACCAAGGTGAGTTAGGCTGATTTTAACAATTTTAAGAGTTCAGTAGACTTTTTTGAGCCTGACTATTCAGCAGCAGAGTGTGTTTTATGCAAAGGTCTTTCCAACTTATAGTCTAGCATATTGCCTCTCACTTCACATTGTTTTATTATGAAACCTTGTTAGTATACAACTACGCTATGTAAAAGATAGTAATGCTGCAGAACATTCTGTTGATAGTGACATATTTTATACACAGTGATTCATCTATAGCAGCGCGTTGCAAGACTTGTGCATTACAGTGTAACATTTACCAGTACTCTCAAATTAGTGTCAAATTGTGAGGAATCTGTCCTTGGATACATCAACGTCATGTATTATGACACATCGATGGAGAGGTGTAAACAATAAATTAGTGATCTACATAATATTATATGTTTGGACATAAAATGGTACACATCACTGAACCTCCCTTTTACCAGATCATGAAAATCGAAAGATGTGGAAATTGTAGGAGCAGAAATATAACTGATAAATTCTGTACTGGTATGCATTAAATGTCTCTACAATGTTGACAGACCATGCCGAGGACGCGTCAGTCACAATGTGTGAAAATGCTCAAGCTTTAGCCTAAGTTCATGTTTAGATGTAAAGGAATAGATCGCAACACGTGAAATTAGCGTGTTCTATGGTTTCCGTTTGTTTAAATTATTCTACAAGCTTCCATAACGACAATTTCTCTTCATTTAAGAATTACACCAAGGACTGGCAACTGACTGTGGCTAAGAAAATGACATACTTAGTTCAAAACTAAGACGTCACAATTCATCGTCCGAATTTAAAAACTTTCACACACTGCATTAAGAACAAATACAAGAGTTATGAAAGTCAAGCACAATCTCCTTCACATCTTTTACAGGCAAATCAGAGCAAAACATAACCACCATTAAATCTTTCTCACTGGAATCCACACGAGAAGATGGCATGTCATCTTCGTGTAGTCTGTGATGCCGCAGTGCACTCTGGTAAAAAGTGGCGCAGTGCACTCTGGTTAAATGCAATGCATTCTGGTAAAAAGTGATGAATTTGAGAATTTGTACTCCCTTTTTATATATTCTTGCTTCGCAGCAACTACATATTCATGTGCTGTTAACTCCATTGTTGGGGTCATCCACTTAG
>JAHPZR010031210.1:5000-10000 GCA_019787425.1 Platygyra sinensis
GCGCGTGAAACACTATGGTCGCTAAATGCGAACTTGTTCTTTGAGAAACCTCACCAGTTGACTAAATTTGTTTAATAGGTCCATTAAAACTATATGTGGCAGAGAAAATTTCCCTTCAAAGTTCTAATTGCAATAGGTTTGGACTTGCAGCCACTGCGGCCTTCTACGCTAACGAAGCCCGATTTACTCAGATTTAGGTGTTTTTCCGGTCATGTGCTCCCCAAAACAAAGTCGGTGACCCCCCATTTTTTTTTACATTTCTGACATCACTAAGTCATTATCTTTCTATGGTAAAATTTTCAGGAAAAAATCAATGTTAGAAAATTTTGGCACGAACGCCCTTAAAGAGATGTAGCCACCAAAAAGTGGTCCCAAAACATGTTGACAAAACAGCGAGCAATATTTTGGGACCTCTTTGGAGTGAAATTTGATACATTACTAACTCAAAGCTATAAGGCTCTTGACATTAAGCTTATATTAGCTTAATATATGGCGGGAATTTCACGCGCTTAGATCTTTCTGTTCAGCTCTCCATTTACACAGCACTCACATCTCCCTTTTTTAGCTTCCTAATGCGGGAGTCAATGTCCCTCTAAAAGAACAGGTGAGAAGTTGTATTTCATTACCCCCACCCTCTCCCCTATTAATTTTTTGTCTCATGTTTAGAAGTCTTACTCTTGATATTGTCTTCTTAGTACAAGAAAGTCGCCCAAGTTAAACAGAAGAGTCAATTAAGTCAGTTTTGTTTTATCTGCTTTGCTACATGACCATTACACCAGTAGAACAATCAAGAACAACCGTCACATCATTACATCTCTCAAGAAAAATAAGTTACCAGTGCTATCCCTTTGATGCCCAAAGTTAATAAGTTTAGTAAACAAATTCAGGTAGTAAGCCCCCCTGATCCTTGGACATGTTTGTTGTTTGTAAAACAATGCAAGTAAATGTGAAGCTATTATTAATCTTCTCCTATGACAACAAAAATGCCAGTAATTGTTGTCTGTCACCTGGGCTATAATTAAATTTTGACAGTGAACAAAATGTACTTTCCATTAGAAATGTGTCCTAGAGAATATCCATATTGGTACCTTGGAGGGGCATTAAGTATGGGTAATATGACGAAGTGTAAGGTCAAGATGGCTGGATATTGGCCAAGTTCTTTTTTTGCGTGTTAATGGACCGAGACGACCGAGACAGATTTATTATATGGCTTTTGGTGAAATCTTGCTTTCGGGATGCAGCGGGTAGTCCCGAGCGGGCAAGATGGCTCCATCTTGCCCGCTCAGGTAGCCAATCACAGCGCGCGATTTGGTTCATCTTGCCCGCTCACGGAGCTAGCCATATAATAATGCCCAATAGTGACTTATAGATTTTACTCTGTCCAACGCCAGATGATTTTACTCGTCAAAGGGAGACCCCTTGGGCACTAAAGGGTTAAAACACTATCTCCTTTAATCCCTCCCCAGTTCTCTCTGGAAATTCCAGGTTTGGTTCATTGTTCCTTTTTGCTTATATATGAGACCCCCATTCTGTATGGAATTTCTAGTAGCCCTCCTTGGGATGGGTATGGATGTTTTCTGATACCATCTTGCTCACCTTGAGATGAAACACTGAACAGTGATTTTTAAGTTACAAACAAATGTTGATGAAATAAAGAAATATATATATTTAATAAAATTCAGAGTTGTGTTTTTTTCCCTCTCCCTCCCACTCCCTTGCAGACATAAGGCAATTGAGTAAAAGGGTGACCAAGTGTAGCAGGTGGCAGTTGTTATTGTTTTGGAGCTGTGGGCTATGGCTGGCAAACAATCCAGTCAACTTGTATTCCAACCAGAATTTCCTTTTTTGCTCCTTAAGTCAGGAGTTTTCCTTTATTCACAACATCTTCAAAACTCTTGCGACCAGTGCATCTAGATAATATATGCACAAAGCAACGTAAAAAAAAGGTGCAATGATGTAATTGACAACACAACTACAGTAGCTTAAAGAATTGACATTCCACAGGAAAGCCCTGCATTGTATGCAGCACCAAATCCTTCATCAGTGCCTACAGGACTGCTCCTGGATTAGCTCATCCTGCCCCCTTTATGGGCATGCTTCCCAACATTAATGCCAGGTTTCAAAAAGGAGAACAGCAGTCTGCTGCTGAGTTCTGCTTTGGGTTACAGTACCAGTGAATGACAAAACAATGGTTTCATACCCAAGCAGGTTGATCTGTCATTTCTCAAAACGTTTGTCTTCCATCTGAGAAGTGAAGTAGTCTGCTTGAGTTGCAAAAATGTGACTTGTAACTGTACAATGGAAACTCTTCTTGCACTTCATCTTGTCAAGGTATGACCAGTGAGAGCATTTTGATTTAAATCCGTCAGCAATCATTACAAGGAAATCAGTTGCAAGTACATTTTTCACAACATGGAACTTTAATAATCATTCAGCAAACAAAATATCTGTCCATATATTTAGCAAATGGTCCAACCGGAATTCTTTCTCTCTCAGTAGGTAATTTCATAATGTTTTGGTGAAAACAATAGAAATAACAGGAACGTGTACTGCGATTGACAGCACTGCTACTGACTGCTCATACACCTGCAGTTATTACAAGTTAGTGATAGTTGAATGCAAATTCTAAGGCTTATCTTTTCCATCAGGACTGCAGCCTGGGACTGCAGCTTGCAGCAACTAATTGAAGCTCACAGCAATCCAGTACACCTGGAGACACCATACATGTGTAAGAAGTATGCCCTACATGATCGTTGTTTCTTACAGTAAATGAGGATAATATGAACTCTACACTTTGATCAGATTGAATTATTGAATAAATTATGAAAGTGCAGGTTTCATTACATTTTTAAACACCAGGAGGAAAGTTGAAACTACAGTGTTTTTATCGCAGTTTGAGATACTTGGAAATGTGACAAACACTGTCTCAAGTGTTTGATATATCTTCTCTAAACACTGATAATTGCTGTACACTGAGTCAATGATCGACATATTCAAGAGTGTAATTCTACACCGAATGAGGGCATACAATTTGATTGAACTCTTCAAGTTCATTATGGAAGACCTTCATAACACTTCAGCAGTCAGTCATCTGATGAAGAATCTAGATTTGAAGTAGACATTCGATTACAAGACATACTAAGACTTCACAGGCAAGTACAAGATGACATCAAACTAAAGCTCAAAACAACTGATAACAATTTTAGGGCATGATATATGAAATACTTAGAAATTTATTGAAAGATAGTATCAAAAGCAAGAGGTCAGGCACCTGTTGCTGCACTTGCAACAGCATTTGCACACTTTCGTAAAGATCAAAACGCACTAAAATACATTGCTTATTCTTCACAACAGCAAGACAAAAATCAGAGTACAACCCACATCAATATCAAGAAGAAAATGAAGTTAAAAACTTCAACAGCACAGACAAGTAGTCCAAAGCCATCTTTGAATGGAGTAAAGGGGAAAGAAACTAATGGAAAACAACAGCTGAAATTGCAGAAGACTGCATCAAACACAAAATGCTAGCGTACTGTCTGGCCAGAATGTGAAACAGAACCTTCCCAATGCTGGGCACGCCCATTAGGTACTGTCAAAGTAACAAAAACTGTAAATGCCCAAAAAGATACACAAATCTCATATTCTTTCTGATGTCTATGACAGATAAAATGTTTCTGCAGCTATTTTCACCAGTGCCAGCTGGTACAGGGTCTTTAGGGATGGGGTGAAGATCAGTTGCATGTAGATTAGTTTTAAAAAATTGTTTTAAAGTGATCAAGAAGCAATGCAGGTGGAGGGAGGGGGAGGAAGAGGACAGCATACTATGAAAACAGCAAAAAGTTGGTCAAGAATGATCTCTGTTACAGGTTACAGGTCATTTTAAAAATCTCTCAAAGTTAACAGTTCATTTTACAAATGTATGTTAACCAATTTCTATACCTTGAAAAAAAAAACCTGGTGCCATTAACAAACACTGACATGACCAGGATTGAGATCATTGTGTAAACTTGCTCTGCCCACTATTATTGCTGCAAACCCTAAGTACTCCTCAGTGGTACAAGTACAGTTGCATTCAACACAATGTATAAGCTTTGTTGTACGGACGCATTACGGACCTAGATTAGTCCGCATTTAAAAATAGCTTAACAGCAGAGCTCCGGCGGCCCGAAAGGCCGCCAAGCGGAGCCCCATACCCATATAGGAAAGAAATGGAAACCCATGAGTTGATTTTCTCATGGTTATCATGGCTAGCGGCATTGTTCATGGGCGCGTATGCACAACGATGACGGCAACGGAGTCGCGCAACATGGCGGGCCATACTCCAAATAATAGGTTGACAGAGACATGCAGCCTTGGTTTACCGTGTACTTCTTTGATATTGGACATCCATGTTATGATCAATTGACACCTGTCAAAAAACAAGGTATCTGCTGACCAGTATCACATGACCATGTCGCGGGCTCAAGTGTACAGCTTATCGAGGTCCTGTGTTTTTTTAAAGTTGACTGCTGACCAAGTGCTGGTTTTCGATTGGATCGCAGGCTCATGTCAGGTTTACCTGTCGAATACAGGGCACGATTGTTCGGAAGCCTGTTAACGCTAGCCCAGGATTAAAATTTATTCGAATTATAACTTTTTCTTCTATATAAATGTTTTTTGCTGCTTTGTTTTGAGTATATGGTGGTTATCAAACTCAAAACAGAAAGTCAAACAGTAAACAGAAAACCTCACCGCAAAGGTTACAAAACTCAAATCAACATTCTATCTTTTCCTGGGTTAGCTGAATCGGGCGCTGAACAACCCGGCCAAGGAGCTACGCTTTTAGGCTGGCCTAAATCTACATATTATTTATATTATGCACTTATCAATGTCAAGCCGGCGGGGGCGGGGGGGAATTGATATTTTCCAGAAAATTGCTGTAAAATTCCCTTCCCCGGGCAAAAATGTGAGGTAATATATAACTGAAATTCCCTGCCCCAGGAAATAATTTGTGGTCGAAT
>JAHPZR010031210.1:17500-25000 GCA_019787425.1 Platygyra sinensis
TGTTCGAAACGCACTGCACCTTTTTAAACTAAATCTTGACTTTTTTATAGGCTGTAAAAGTTAGAAATCTAGCCATCACCTGTTGCACAACCGAGCTAGTAAGGGGCATGGGTCTATTCCTGGGTTGACCTCACAGACTGATTTGCATCGTATTTAGTCTCTGTAAACATGTGTGCAAATAAGTTTGTGACATCAAGCCAGGAATAGACCCATACCCCTTACTTGCTCAGTCATGGAACAGATGATACCAGACTTCTTAACCTTTACAGCCTGTAAAAAGTCAAGATTAGGGCTAAAAAGGGCAAAAAAGGCACAATGTGTTTCAAACAGGTGCAATGAGTTATTTAAGCAAAAAAATATTTTGGGGTTAGGTGCACTTAAATAGGTCATGCGGCATCAGAACAAATTATGAAATTTAAAACCCATGCTAACCCAATTATGAAACTTAAAACCCATGTTAAGTCAGCTTCATAAAATGTTCAGACTTACCACTGAAGTACTCCAAAACTAATTTATCAGCTGTGGGGCGCAGTTCAGGGTTTTTCACACGGCAGTCAAGGATAACATTCCTCAGTTTGCCTGTCAGTTCTTCAGGTATCTTTACTCTGTCTTCCTTCTGAACCAAGTTATTTTGAATTCCTTTCACACTGAAAGAATTCCGGCCCTGCCATGGCATATTTCCTGTTAATGTGTAAGCAACCACTTGACCGTATGAGTAGATATCAGCTCGAAGGTAGAATAACTCATCATCAAGGTCTGTATACTCTTCTTCTTCGCGCTGTTCTTCAAGAGGTTCTGTTCATGGATGAAGAAAATTAGGCCCTGTTTAAAGACAGCTCCACTTAAGCATTGATTGAAGTAATTTGGCACAAACCTGATATCTGAATCTGCTTGTTATAAGATGTTTTGTTTCATGTAGAAGATGATTTAAGGTTCATTCAACAGGGATTAGTTAATATTTTCATGTCCATACAAGATCCAACACCTCAGAACGCAGCCAGAAATGGTCCTGTAAAAGGACAGCCATGATAATTATAAGGCAGTTTTCAAAACTTGGGGCCCCTCTACAGGAAGTTGTTACGAGTCTGATCTCTTTATTGCTCTCTGATGAGCTGACTGAGCCAGAGCAGCTTACCTAAGGTATTACTGTAGCTACACCAAATCTTGTTGTAAGCACTCTTCTTATAATAATGTTCTATAACAGGCTGAATTGACAAACTGATAGAACCTGGTTGAACTCTGGAAGGAGTAATACATTTTTATTTAATTATTAAATTATCATTGCCTATCATGTCACCTTCTATGTAGTCGTTGTCATCATCAATGTAATCATCCCACCTTTCAGGAGCAGTCCAGCGGGCATGGAATAAAGATAGATAATTTCCAGTTCTTTCACTTGCTCGTGACAAGCCAAAGTCGGCCAATTTCACTCTTAAGCTTCTCACATCCAACTACAAACAATTACCAGACTGAGTATTCAAAGCACTTTATGTACATGTCAAGCAATATGAAAGAAAAAAACATCAACAAAAAAGTGCATGGCATCTAAAACTAATATTCAATGTCAAAGTAATATCTCAATACAGATAGAACCTTATATGCCCGCTCTGATTGATCAAAAACCCATATTTTTATCTGAGTACAAAACATAGAAAAAGCATGTTTTAATGTTTCTCTCCCTATTACCTCCATGTCATAAAGCATGTGGCATCATGTTTTATCACAGTGCAATACACAGCTTAGGCTTCTTTAGTTGTTAAATAAATGACAATTATTAACTTACCAACAATAAATGATTGACAACATTATTTTGGACTTTAACTACATGTACATGTACTAGATAATAGAAAAGTAAAAAAGGTAGGTTAAGACTTTGTTTACCTAACAGAGTAACTAGTGCTTACATATTATGTATCTCCGGTTTTCATACAGTATATAAAAGAAATCATAAAGCACCTCAGGGTATTTCTCCTCCCCCTGGACAAGACGCTAGTCATCACAGGGGTGTCCCATAAAACCTGTAGCTTGTGCTGATTTCGATAGCATGAAGCGACTGAGAGTATTCTTAATCCCCCTTTAATCTGATGAAGGTCCATCACAGGGTTAGCCCCCAACATTAGATTTGCCAGTTCCCATACATCTGGGTGGAGAGTGGTACTGTGAGAATAAAGTGTCTTGCTGTCTTTAGGAACACAACACGTTAGGTAATCCTGGCCAGCGCTCGGACTCAAGACCATGCGGCCACACAATCCTGAATCCAGTGCACTAACAATCAGGCCACTATACTTTCCCCATGTAATCATAACTTACATAATAAAATGTACTTCATAAAAGTGCTAATTATACCATGTAGGTTGTATCGTATTATTTCCCACTGGGATAAACAGACCCAAAATATGTATCCCTACTCACAAAAATCACACCATTTAAGCAATGACCAGTTTACCCGATCATATTATCCTTAACATTATAATAAATTTATTATTGCATGCAACACTGTTTTGTATTATATTGTGACCAGCATGTCTTAGATTTTTGTGAATAAATTTGATTGCTGGCAGCTCCCTCAACAATTTGTTGTGTTATTTATCTCCTTTCCTTACACATAACAGAAATTTTTTTCTACTTCGCTGAGTGAAGCGAAAGGGAATAAAAACTCACCAGAATATTATCAGGTTTCAAATCTCGGTGACTGATTGGTGGGTTCAAACTGTGTAAGTACATTAAGCCATTAGCCATTTCTCTACTGATGGTCCACACTTGACTCTTAGGGAGTCCCTGGGATTCTGGTGTCTTGTGATCCTCTACAAATCTGTACAGATTCTTGGGTATGTATTCCATAACTAGGAAGGACTTCCAGCTTTCAGTGAAACAGCATTTTTCAAATGTGACATCACATTCCAAAATGCTCATTCCTCTGAAAGCAACAATGTTGTCATGGCGAAGATCTCTATATTAGAGAAAAAATGAACAAATCAAAATATTACTATTATTATCATGAAACCTATAAGACAGTAATGTGATTCCTCACATTTGCATTGCGCACTTGGAGTTTGGACAACAACAGTTTTACACAGTACAACTTTATTATTTCATTGAACAAGAGATCATTAAAGTTGAGAGTTAAGGAGGCTCGAAAGGGTTTTTAGTTGCTCGCATGCGCGCAATCTACACACGCCATAACTAAGATGCACGTGTCAGCTGAATCAGTATTAAAATCAGCACACCGGAAGTTAATGCTGCGTAAAATCGCGCGAACCGGAAATAAAATCTGCGGAAAACATTGTTTTTAGCTCGAAAGTTCGCTCGGTGACCTATCTTGATTTTTTGCATACACGCACCATTCGCGATGGCACTTCAGATATAAAAGTTTCGGGGAAAATTATCTAGTGGAATTTTCTGTAAGCCATAAAACACATTTTCTTTAAATATATTTAATTCTACTAGATAAATTTTTCCATACTGTCTGAAAAGTTAAAGAATTTAGGGAACTTTCCAACAAAGAAATAAAAATGGTAGGTCACCGAATTAGTTTCTCAGATAATTTACAAAAACTGAAATTTAGAGGACGCTTTTGTGGACCTCGTGCGTTGCCATGGTAACTGATATGACGTCACAAGTACCCTTAAAGTATAGCCCAACAATAGAGTTTCAAGAGACATATAGTTTGCCCACACCATTAAACATCCTTTGTTGTAATCTTCCATCGTTTCACACAACAAATATAGCAACGAAAACCCTTTTGAGCCTCCTAAATACAGAACTTCCAATCTATGAGTAATAACCTTAACTAGTAGGCATAATTTCTTCAAAACATGTTTCAAATTATTACTTAATTTAATTCTTTTTCAAAATTGAAGTAATATATGACTTAGAGAGCCACAGGTAGAATGATATAATTTCTTTTGTATCATCAGGCCTTGTATTAATCTGACTTTTTTTTAATAAGAGGATACCAGAAGAATGTAGTTCACTGGACATACCTCAGAAGATTTCCCTCTGTAAGCAAGGTTTAGTTTCTTCGAGATTTTTCAACACCTTAACAGCAACATCATTTCCTTTTAGCTTGGCCTTGTACACGCTTGAAAATCCTCCTTCCCCAAGTCTTTCCCAAGAAGTTAATTCTTCCTGGCTAACTTTCCCCACTGTCCTCAAACCAGATGAGTCTGCAAATAATTTATTGTAGTTGTTATATTGGTATAAACAATGCATTAAGTCCACATGTAAAATTATTAACTGAGTTTTTTTTTTGCACTTTTCCATGACTTGTGGTCTTAGAGGATAAATAAAACAATAAATGTGGTCTGACAATATTTTTTCAATCTAGAGTTTGCATGCAAACTAGGTTGATAATTTTTTGATTTGTCTAACTTGAGAAAAGCCTGTTAATAATGGTAAGGAACATGTTTGTGGTCCAGACAAAAGAATGTCTGATCAGTTAAGATGAAACAAAAAAACAGAAGAGCTTGTTCAAAGTATTATTGGGTCGAATGATTCAGTTAATTTCAGGATCCTGTGTGCACATATACTGCAAATAATTATTAATAATTAAAATTATTATTAGTTCAAAGAAAATTTTCTTTTAAAATGAATCATATAGTTATCAACTATTGTTTTTATATTAGATGCAAAGGATTGTAAATTAATCACAAGCAAAACAGTTCTATTATTTTCTTTTACTATGTTATTTCTTATTCTCTAACATGTTAGGATTATAGCAACATTGAAGCAACTCTAATTCAAACGTTATCTGGTTAATATGATTGGCTGAAAGGATGTCAACATAACCTGCTCTGCTGATAAAGACTGCTTTGGCAGTTTTTAGGAAGTTTATGAAAACCACAATGGCAAGTGCAATGGGAACATCATGAAACAAAAAATTTAATGAGTAGAACAATAGCTGTGCATGTGCATTCTAATTCTTGGTACATCTCTTTGCCATCCTCTCCAAAACAACAATGTGAAATGACTAAATTCTGCATTGTCTAGAGAACTTGAACACCAAGTGCTAATGTGTCCCACATTCAGTTTCGTGATAGTTTTGACAGTGATAAACAAGCTAAATGGTTTTAGAGTATCGCAAAATTTGTACACGTAGGCGGAAAGTTACAATGATTAAAAGCAGATCCAAGTCGAATAGCGCAGACAGTTTCTCCACCATCGTGATTTTGGCACTTTTGATTGTGCTAACTCGCTAATTTATGTACACCCAGGATTTCAGGGTGTAAGATGGACACCTGAACAGCTGATGCCAGGGTCCTTTTCCCGCCCTGGCCCCAAAGCCAGGGAAAAGACCCCGGAATGTGGTTGTTAGTAGCTGTGTTAACGCTTATATGTCACTCTGTGATGAGAAATTTAATAAGGGGCCTGGCTTCTAAAAGTAGCACAGTCAATAAAGACGGACTAGGGGAAGCTTATAGAATGTCTAAAGGCTTATTTACCGAAAACACAAGTAACCTTATTAATTAATAAAATTAATTTGGATGTCAGTTTTCATACTGTCAAAAGCAATTCCCATTACCTTCTCATTGCATGAAACCTTTATAAAATCTAGGTTCTTGATTACTTGCTGCAAGACACGTCCGACTCTCTCCTTTAGCGAAAAATCACTTCCGGCATTGAGGGCGTCAACTGCATTTTGAAGTTGTTGCTGGATTCTGTTCAATAATTTCACTCTGTTTTAGCGATTTCCTCCAAAGATAACCTCGAAAAATCATCAGAAGTGTCCTCCATATTATCTCCAAGACCTTTAGAATCATTTCCCATTAGTTATTCGTGAAAAAATGAGCAATATCCATGGTAACAAATCATGCCACATGGCTGACGGCGGGGGCAGAAATTTTGTTTGGAAAGGTTGTTTTGGAAATACCTTTCTTTCGACCGAGCTTTGTAACCGTACACAAATGTGATGGTCGAGACCTGGGTTCAATTTCACTGAAAATGGCGTCACAGTGAAACATGCGTACGTTACAGTTGTTCCAGACACTTAAAGGAGATGTGGCCACCAAAAAGTGGTCCCAAAACATGTTGACAAAACAGCGAGCGATATTTTGGGACCACTTTGGAGTGAAATTTGATTCATTATTAGCTCAAATCTTAGGCTCTTGACGTTATGCACTTGTCATCGGCTTCCCCGAGAGGGGGTGGGGGACCCCGGGCTGATGTGTGATGATGTGGGGACTTTGCTAATTGTGAATTTCAAAGTTGTTGTATTTCCCCACCCGTGGTGGATTTTTTTTCTTGCAAAGTCCCCAGTATTTGGCGAAGCCAAGCACCCAACTGGATTTGAAGATGGACCTCAGAACTTTATTTTGGTTCTTTTCAGAGCTCTCAAGTTCAGTGAAGTTGTTTTTGGCAAAGAGTGAGAGATCTGCAACGGCTTAGCCGTTTTGTGACGCCGCGGGCGTCACTTCCGCTAGGGGGGGTCTGGGGGCATGCTCCCCCAGAAAATTTTGAGAATTGGAAGTAGCTAAGACGTGTTTTCCTTCATTCTGAGCAGAAATGTCATGCTTGAAAGTGAAGAGTGATCATCGCAGTAAATTTTCCAATTAAGCAAGTGGAAAGACGAAGCCTGGAAAAAATCAAGGGCTTCAACGGGATTCGAACCCGTGACCTCCGCGATACCGGTGCGATGCTCTACCCACTGAGCTATGAAGCCACACATTGGGAGCGAGGTCAATTTATGAGAGTTCATCATCTTCCTGTGCAGTGAAATGATGTGAATTTATATGAAATAATTCATATTTGTACTGCGGTTGTAGATACATGTGAAGAGTGATCATCGCAGTAAATTTTCCAATTTAAGCAACTGGAAAGAAGAAACCTGGAAAAAATCAGGGCTTCAACGGGATTCGAACCCGTGACCTCCGCGATACCGGTGCGATGCTCTACCAACTGAGCTATGAAGCCACACATTGGGAGCGAGGTCAATTTATAGAGTTCATATCTTCTGTGCAGTGAAATGATGTGAAGTTTATATGAAATAATTCATATTTGTACTGCGGTCGTAGATGAAAGTGAAGAGTGATCATCGCAGTAAATTTTCCAATTTAAGCAAGTGGAAAGACGAAGCCTGGAAAAAATCAGGGCTTCAACGGGATTCGAACCCGTGACCTCCGCGATACCGGTGCGATGCTCTACCAACTGAGCTATGAAGCCACACATTGGGAGCGAGGTCAATTTATAGAGTTCATATCTTCCTGTGCAGTGAAATGATGTGAAGTTTATATGAAATAATTCATATTTGTACTGCGGTCGTAGATGAAAGTGAAGAGTGATCATCGCAGTAAATTTTCCAATTTAAGCAACTGGAAAGAAGAAGCCTGAAAAAAATCAGGGCTTTAACGGGATTCGAACCCGTGACCTCCGCGATACTGGTGCGATGCTCTACCAACTGAGCTATGAAGTCACACATTGGGAGTGAGGTCAATTTATTGAGTTCATATCTTCCCGTGCAGTGAAATGATGTGAAGTTTATATGAAATAATTCATATTTGTACT
>JAHPZR010031210.1:30000-50000 GCA_019787425.1 Platygyra sinensis
AGCGAGGACGAGAAGTCTAATTGTTTTAGTATAAATTTACCGTAGTCTCATTGCATAAAAAGAAAAAAATGTCAAGTAACGCGTAGAAAAGAACTGTTTTATTATGTTACATCAGGTTCAAACGTGATGCGCGATGTGCACTGATGCGTAGCTGTTGACCATCAGCAGATAGAAAACGGTAATATAGCCAATCAAATCCACGGATTCACAATAGACTACGGTAAATTTATACTAATCTCGGATATTCCCCATTTTTCGCTGGGGTATATTCGGTCACATAACGTGTTTAGACCAATCGCGCACGAGCAAAAATATTTGAGATGATAAACGTTACAGCACGCGAGACTGCCACAGGCTGCGCCTTGGTCAACTACTGCGCGATAGAAATCTCGAGCTCATAATCGAATTGCTGAATAGAAAACGGAATTTGCGCATTTCCAATGGAACAGTTAAGCGGGTACTAATTTATACTAGTAATAGTTATCACTAATGCTGCCCCCGCTTTCTTTTATTTCTGCTCATTGAAAACAATAATACTGAACGTTATTGTATAAACTAAAATTTTTTTTGGTAAACTATGTCACTCATACTGTTCAAGTAACTTAGGCATCTTATCATAAATATGATCCAAAGAATCAACTAAGTTAAACACATTCTGTTCAACTCATTCTTTCACATGGTATTCTTTAAATAATACTCTAGCGAAGTGCATTCTGGAAAAAAATATCAAAACACTCTGTTGTTTTAGTCTCATACTGAAACAAACCAATTGTCTTGATATACACTCTTTTTTATATAAGAATATATTTTATAACAATATTGAGGCCGAAATTTGCGAAATTTTGAGAATATTTTAAGAATAAAGCCGAGGCTGAGATTTCGAAAAGGATAGATATAATTTTTTGTGTTAGAGCATCTGTAAATACAAAGCAGTTTTATGATTACGTACAGTTTTAAGTGATTATACTCAATTGTCCTTGACATAGTTTAAAAAAAATCGAGTACTTTCGTTTACATCACGCTATTTCGGTGCGAAAAACTTTTTTCAAAGCAAAAATCGCCAAGTGTTGTTTGACGTGACATATTTACCTCGCTGACTGCAACGAAAAGCGGTGGAGCACATGAACGAAAACGCCGCAAAACATTTACATTTACATTTGGATCCCATCCAGTCACCCAGTCGTCATGTAGGCTCTACGCCACGTAAGATTACTCAGTAAAAATAAGCGATCCAAATAAACGAGAAGCCAAAGGAATATGTTAAACTTTATCCCTCCAGAGCTAACATTTGAGAGAGTCTTAAACATATCTTGCAATATCAAGAAAAAAAAACTGGCAAAAAAATAGAGGTGTCAAACTCTGCAAATTACACGCGGATAACAGCGGAAGCCACACAGGCATATGACCTCTAACGGCTCTACTCTGACGAAATGTCCTCTTGAAACACAGGATTATTGCTTAGCGAAATATTCAAAGATCCCCCGATCGTAAATGTACCATACAAAAGGCTCAAAACTTCCTAAGCGGCTATTACACGTGAATGGGAGTCGTGCAAGCCTGTCACCTTAATTATTTTTATCCTTGGGTAATTCTGACGATCGGAAGGTACTGTATTTAGCTATGTAGTTCGCCTCGGCAACTGAACCACACTTCAGAATTTCCGGCTACGATACCCTCTGAGCTGTTTTTCCCTAAAAATCCATCTTCAGGATCTCTGAAAGCGTTTTCAATTTGTTTTAGATCATAATCTCGGCCATTTCGAAGCGAATTTATTTGATCGCGCTGAAATAGTAATGGAGGCCGGCAAAAACAGGCTCTTTTCAGGGACGCTTGAACCAAGGACAAAGCTCGTGGCAAAGACGCCGATCCCACAAGTCCTCGCGCGCGTGTCTCTTTGCTGGCCACCCATGAGCGTTTGCGGGAAAAACGTCGATACCTTGCGGGCGTGCAAGCGATCAAATCGAGATTTTTTTCCACCTATCTACCAGAAATACCTACATTCTCTCTTCTCCATTCTTCCTCTATACTAGTAATAGTTATCACTAAAGCTGCCCCCGCTTTCTTTTATTTCTGCTCATTGAAACAAAAATATTGAACGTTATTGTTCTAGTCGGATACTAAAAAAAAACAATTGTCTTGATATGAACTCTTTTTTATATAAGAATATATTTTGATGTGACATCTTGGCCTCGCTACGAAAAGTGGTGTCCAGAGCACATGCACAATGTGCTGAACGCGATCCAGATCCAGAAACCAAACACTTGTACTTGATAGCCTAATAAATTCTAAATAAAACGAAAATGCCATAAGCTATAATGTAAGAATAACACAACAATATTTTCAGCCTAAAATCGGCAGAAAAATAAGAATATTCAGTCTGGGCCGGAAAAATAACATCCTTAGAAAAGAAAAGAGTGTACGAGCAAACGTATCTCGAAAGCACAACAGAGGTGAAATGTAAACAAAAGTATCGCGTTTCAGTCGCCATATATGCAAATTAGAGTCAAGCTTTTTGTCCTCAATGAAAACGCAGCAAAACATTTACATTTGGATCCCTGCCGTAAGATTACTCAGTGAAAATAAGCCATCCAAATAAACGAGATGCCAAAGGAATATTTCAAACTTTATTCCTCCAGAGCTAACATTTGAGAGAACCTAAAACATATCTTGCAATATCAACAGAAAAAAACTGGCAAAAAAACAGAGGTGTCAAACTCTGCAAATTACAAGCGGATAACAGCGGAAGCCACACAGAAATATGACCTCTAACGGCTTTATTCTGACGAAATGTCTCCCTGAAAACACAGGATTAGAGCTTAGCGAAATATTCAAAGATCCTCCGATCGTACCATACAAAAGGGGCAAAACTTCCTAAGCGGCTACTACACGTGAATGGGAGTCGCGCAAGCCTGGCACCTTATTGTTATCCTTGGGTAATTCTGACGATCGGAAGGTACTGTACTGATTTAGCTATCAAGTCGCAAATGAACCACACTGGCCTCGAATTTCGATCTAGTATACTTCAGGACTCTCTGAGCTGTTTTTCCCAAAAAATCCATCTTCAGGATCTCTGAAAGCGTTTTCAATTTGTTTTAGATCATAATCTCGGCCATTTCGAAGCGAACTTATTTGATCGCGCTGAAATAGTAATGGAGGCCGGCAAATACAAACGCTTTTCAGGGACGCTTGAACTCGAGATCTGAACCAAGGACAAAGCTCGTGGCAAAGACGCCGATCCCGCAAGTCCTCGCGCCCGTGTCTCTTTGCTGGCCTCCCATGAGCGTTTGCAGGAAAAACGTCGATACCTTGCGGGCGTGCAAGCGATCAAATCGAGATTTTTTGCGGCTATATACCGGAAATACCTACATTCTCTCTTCTTCTCTCTCTATTACGCGGGGAGTCCTAAGGTGCCTCCTCGGGTTTTTGGCCCTCTGGGGCCTCTGGGGCCAAAAACCCTGCGGGGGCAAAAATACAGCAAAGATGGATAGATTGCAATCACTGTCCACGCAGGAAAGAAAAGGTTGAGGTCTTCATTACTGCAAACCATTCAGTCAACTTCCGCGGAGCTACAGTGGCAGACTTAAAAAGTCCTGAAGGTAGAGTAGAACCGGTGCTAAAGAAACTTGAACACATTTTTCTCGAGTATCACATTTTATTTGAGACCTATAGTGACAAACCTCATTTTCAAAATAATTCTTAACACCACAATTCGATTCGCGCTTAAATCTCCTGCCTTCACCGACAAAGGAAAGAGATCGGTGTTAATTATTTGAAAAAGCATGCAGCTCGTATCGCAAACTTTGACCGACTATAAAACTGAAGTCTCCTGTTCTGCACCTCAAACATGAGGTTAACAAAGTCTACTAAATGAACTTTGTTACACAGAGACAGACCTGCCAACTCTCACGGTTTTGCCGTGAGTCTCACGATTTTTTGTCATTTCTCACGGTCTCCCGACAAGGCTCCTAATCTCACGGTTTTTTGGGAAAAATCTTTCTGAAAGGAGGGTAGAAGCGGTGGCCTCATGGTTAGCGCGCTCGACTCCGGAGCGAGCGCTCAAGGTTCGAGCACTGCCCAAGAACACAACACGACGTCCCTGGCCAAGACACTTTACTCTCACGGTGCCTCTCTCCACCCAGGTGTATAGTGGGTACCGGCGAATTTAATACTGGGGGTAACCCTGCGATGGACTAGCATCCCATCCAGGGGAAGTCCCATCCTTGTCGCTTTCATGCTACAGAAACCGGGATAAGCTCCGGCCTGATGGGCTACTTGGTCCGAATGCAGACTTTACCTTTCTGAAATGAAGTAAATTAAGTTGTTGAATACCATTGGAATATTTACGAAGAATGCTAGTGCCATAAAGTGATAAACTAACAACAAAAAACACTGTACTTTACTCTTTTTTGTACCTTTGTACCGAGCTGTGATTTTTGCTTGTGTTCATTGCTTCAATAACTTATCGTTTTTCTCCGCGTCTGTCCGCCATTTTGAATGGGGAGTATACGTAGGTCCTGGGAACGAGGTTGGTGTCTAGTAAGCTGATCCTAACGGCAAGGAGTAGAGTAACAAACAGAATAAAGATATATACATGTGCTGGCTAGACGGAAGTCTTCGGAACATCTTCGGAAGTCTTTAGTATAGATTTCTTTAATATAACATGTGGTATTCCACAGGGGTCTATTTTAGCCCCTCTCTTATTCACTATCTA
Source organism: Platygyra sinensis (assembly GCA_019787425.1). Lineage (NCBI taxonomy): Eukaryota > Metazoa > Cnidaria > Anthozoa > Scleractinia > Merulinidae > Platygyra > Platygyra sinensis. The sequence goes on from JAHPZR010031210.1 coordinate 34,712, forward strand.
TATTAATGATCTCCCTTCATGTAATTTGTTTTCAAAACCCAGAATGTATGCAGATGATACTACCCTTACCACGTCTGCAGAAGACCCATGTGTCCTTGAACATAAAATGAATTGTGATATGAATTTAATCCAGTCATGGCTGTCAGCAAACAAATTAACTTTAAATGTTAAAGTGCACCTAACCCCAAAAACTTTTTTTCGCTAAAACAATAAAGCTTATTTTGTGGAGTAACTAGCCGCAAAAATTTTTCGATTTGGTTAAATCTTTGATTTTCTATGGCTCGTCAAAGTACGTGAAATTGCCGCCATTTTGGTCCACGACCGAGTTTAACGGAGAATGGGTCGAGGGCCGGATGTGACGTCAGATCGAGAACACGATGATTCTGAGATTCGCATATTTACTTGTTTCTGTGGGAAAGGCTGGAAAAGTTGTTCGAAAAAAATGCTAGCCAGGTGCGCTGTAGTGTGATGTAGCAACACAACAAACTTACAGGAGGTACTCCGCTTTATGCCATACGTTTTATGGAGAGATGTCCTGAAGAGAAGAAACGTACAAAGTGATGGCTCGATTCGTGCAAAGTGATAGCCGTCTAAGAGTTCGGTGATCTGTTCCATAGAGTATTTCAAACCAGATGATCTCGCTCGATGCCTGGATTTTCAGAGAGAGGAAGGGATTTTGCTGACTCAGTGACTTAAGCGAGACGAATTTGGAATAACCGTCCATCGATTCATGAAGCCGTTGTTGCATCTGATGTGAGAAACAACAGCAGTCAGTCGGCACAGCCGACAGATAGTTTTGTATTTGCCCACTACTAATCTTAAAACTCCATTTCTGAAGCCATACAGGTTTAATTCCTGGATATTCAGTAACACACTTTAAGGTAACATCAGCACCAATATCTTCAAGAACAAGATCACTCTTCTTTGAGTCTTGACAACCTTCTAACTCACTCTAATATAATAATAACAACAATAACATTCGCTGATGTTTTGAAGGGAAGCGACGCTACAATTTCCACACTCGCAGGAAAAGAACACAAGCATTGTGTCATGGGATAATCATTTTGGTCTACGTTGAACGAGTGAAGTTAAAATAATTTGGGAAAGTTAACGGACTTGACTTTTATTTATACGAAAGTATATGTTAATGCAAGATCGAAGAATGTGCGAATTTAGTAAATATACGCACCACACGCTACAGTCTCTTTGACTTCTACATATCATTGCCTTCGGGTCTGTCCATCAGAGCTCGTTCGAGTTCTTTGTCAGCATCCACCTCATTTTGTCTATCCATTCTTCGTTGGCCAGAGAGTTATCAGCATATAAATCAGCTCGGCCGTCATCATTTAACTATTCACTTTGCTTTGTTTACAAGTGCGAGTCGTCATTCTCTTCAGCGATATAATAAATTTCGGAGTCTTCTGAGTCAAAGCTCATTTTAGAATCCGACGAAGTAGAAGATATTGTTGATAAGAACAGAAATCTGTCGACTGTGGAGCCCCCAGCGAAAAACTTGTGCGGCAAAAAGGCTTCCACGCTCACACAGAGTAAAAGGCCCGACTGGGACAGCCGAAGCTTTCGTTCTCGAAGTGACGTCACGGCTTTACTCTCCCCAGACTCCTTATGTTCGGTCGTGAACCATACGAAACTCGGTTTCAAGGGGGCACAGAAATTCGAGGATTTAACCAAATCGAAAAATTTTTGCGGCTAATTACTCCACAAAATAAGCTTTATTGTTTTAGCGAAAAAAATTTTTTGGGGTTAGGTGCACTTTAAGAAGACTAAATACATGCTTATAGGGAGCCAATTTAAGTTATCCCAAATAAATAGTGACTTCACAGTCAAAGTCAATAATACACCCATAGAAAGAGTAATTAAACATAAATCCCTTGGAGTTCAAATTGATGAATCTTTGAACTGGCGCCCACACATTGATACCATTTCAAAGAAAATATCCGCTGGTATTGCTATTTTAAGGCGTTTAAGTCATTTTATACCATTTGATATTAGAGTGAATATGTACAATGCACTGGTAATGCCATATTTTAATTACTGTAGTGCCGTATGGGGTAATATCAATAAGGGACTAGCAGACAAACTTCAAAAGCTGCAGAATAGGGCTGCTAGAATTCTCACCTATTCTAACTATGATGTTCGCTCAAGTGTTTTGTTGGATGAGCTTGACTGGGAAAGGCTAGAATATGTAAGACTTAAACAGTTGGCTGTGACAATGTATAAAATCCATAATAATCTTTCCCCAGCGTATCTGAGGGGGATCTTTACCAACACCTCAAATGTACATTCACACAATCTCAGAAATTCTGAGATGAATTATTATGTCCCCAGACCCAGAACTGAGTCTGCAAAAGGGAGCCTACACTACAGAGGATCTGTTCTGTGGAACAAGATTCCCTCAGAGATAAGAAAACTGTCTAGTTTAAATGTTTTTAAAACTTCATTTGATGGGAAAGATTTTTTCTAATACACCTTGACCCATTTTAACTCTTATCATTCATAATGTAAGTTTAATGTATTTTTAACATTATAGTTCCTTAGAGTATTTTAGTGTAGTTTTAAACACGATTCCTAGGAAGACCATGTAAAGTGATATGATCTCGTGGATAAATAAAGATTGATGATGATGATGATCATGAGTCAGCAAAATAGTGACTCTGTTCGACAGAATAATGACAGCAACAGGCAAGGGCTTATCATGCAAAATCTTAGCAATCTCTTCGCCGGGTATTCGGCTTCATCACGGAATCAATCACGACCGTCACGACCTCCACCAGAGAAGCGCCAAAAGAGTGGCTTTTTTTGTCCCAAAGGAAACGTGGACGCACAAGTTCTTCTGTCTGGGTGATTGTGCAGCTTCAACTGCTCCCGGGGGGGGGGGGGGGGGGGAGTACTCCCAGAAAAATTGGGTGGGGGTGTGCGGCCCGCTTCCCGAAACCCTTACCCTATTTATGACCAAAATCTGCGATATTCCCTACCCTATTTATGACCTGACAAAAAATTCGAAACCCTATTTATGACCTGAACCTTACATCAAAATCCTGTTTCAGACGTGCGTTTTAATTGGATCCCTAGCTCAGACCAAAGTTAAATTACCGTAAACATAATTTGTGAAGGGCTTTTGTTAATTTTCTTTTGGCTTCTTAAAAACATACCCATATTGAGGCTAGAGTACAAAAACCATACCCTATTTATGACCAAAATCAGCCAAAATTGATACCCTATTTATGACTAAAACGGCTGAAAAACCATACCCTTTGGGGCCGCACATACCTATATAGCCCATATAACATTTTAAGAAGTGGTGTTTCGACTTCCGTGCGTGGTTTGTGCGTCCTGAAGCCTTCAGCGGCCACTGGTTACATTGTAAATTTTTTAAAAAATGAATCTGGCCTAGGCCAAGCTCTTGCTTACATACGCCCCCCTGCAGAGAAGTTTAGACACTTCACCTATAGATATTGAGGAGGTACGTACGTGTAGTTTTATAGGCTAAAATGTGTTAATAAATTACAAACTTTCATAATTTATTGAACGGCTATTTTCAAACGTTATTTGATGAATGAAAAAAAAAAAATGTTTTTTTGGGTCTAGAATACCACAGTTCTCCATACAATAAAAGAGATGGTAAAATAGGTATGTACAACCTAAGAACACGTTCCTCCACAAACGCTCAATTCGTTGGTTGTGTACACTTCTTCCTGTGATATGGCTACCACGATTTGGGCGACGCAAAAGATGGTTTAACATAAACCATGCTACTTCCACGTTCTCGCCACCCTTGTCTGTCCTTACACGCGATGGAAGGCCATAAGTTTGCACTGCTGACTGGAAACACTGAAAAACAGTTGTAGCTTTGTCGTTGGTAGCAGCTTGAAGAAAAACAATCATTCTGGAGTACCCATCAATGCCGCGGTGGATGACAATTCTCCATCCGGGGAGTATACAGCATAAGAAAGTATTATTTATTTTACTTCAAGTATTTACATTTTTAGGGTCATCGCATTTGTTTTCAATTTTGAGCTCTCGAAAGGTATCATACTTAAAACTATATACTAGAAACTTTTTCAGTATATGAAGTGTTTTAAAAGTATTTTATAACTAAAAACACTATGTTCCATCCGAGCTCACTAGAATTCTAAAAAAAATATGCTCTTCATATCTTTGGCTTAAAGACTTCTCTTATTGACTTCTGACTTTTTTTTCCCATTTGTGTTCGTGTCTGTGATTATTTTTATGTAACGTATGACATTAGTAATGATTATTCTGTTTCTTAAATTTTTTGATTTATTATCTGCTAGCCTATATGATAAAGAGATTGTGTTTTATATTTTAGGATTTAGGAGGTCCATCTCGTATAAGCCTTGTGGTTTCTTATGGCCCTCCTTAAAAAAAAAAAAAGATTCCTAAAATCTTCAAGTCTAATTTCGAGGGTGTAAACTTAGTTCACGAGTAGTTTTTAGCTAAAAAGTCTACGATCGCATTGATGATTTATGTCCACTAGACAAAACATGTCATGGTTACGGAGGCAGCCCGAATGTTACCGGGCACCTTTCCGTGGAATGCTCGAGTCAAGCGAGTCCCAGACGAACTTTAATCGACAAGTCGACCTTCGTGAGTATTACTATCTTCGCTGAAATGAAAACCAATATTCTAGATTTCATATCAACCACCGAGCGCTTTCAAGTTGTTATCTCTCCTTGCAAAACATCATTGCTGTCTTCCATGTAAACACGAAAGGCTCTTTCCACGGCAGCCACTCCAAAGAACGACTGCAACACTTTCACTACCACCAGCTTTGCTGAACTAGCAAAATCGTTGTAGTTCTCTTGCACAAACTCGACCATCCTCGGGAGCTCAAAGTCAACAGCCACGACCTCTTCGTGCTCGAATTTATCCTTCGGGCCCGTCGTAAACCGAGAGCCGAGCTGCTCGAACGTCAGTCGGCGCTCGGGTGCCACTCGTTCATCCGACAGGTCGACGTAACCACAGCAACCCCACTCGTGCGTGTCGAACTTGAGGTACACGGTTGTGAGGCAAAGAGCTTCGATATCGCTTCCTTTCAATTCCACGCGCAGTTCTTCTTCCAGTCCTCTCGCGGCCGTCTGAATCAGATCCACGTACGCCTTACCGTCCTTGTAGATGTAATCTTTGACAGAGGCGCTTTCCACAGCACCGCACGTGAACATGCCGGGATTTGCTATTCCCACTGAAAATACAGAAAAAGAACACAGAAAATATACATTGCCCTTTGTTGAAGGCTGACTGTTTCGCGCGATAAAGCAACATAATTTTAATTAGAATCTCGTTTGCATCACTTGGCTTGACTGCGGACGGTTTACACAGTAGAGCATAACAGACCTGAAAATCTTGCAAGGTTGTCTGATTCAACCGTTAGTTAAAAAAAGGGCAAATTTGTCAGTTAAGGAGGCTCGAAAGGGTTTTTTTGTTGCTGCAGTGCTTGTGAAACGATGGAAGATTACAAAGAAGGATATTTAATGGTGCGGGCAAACTATATGTCTCCTTGCAACTCTGTTGTTGGGCTATACTCTGAGGGTACTTGTGACGTCATATCAGTTACCATGGCAACGCACAAGGTCCACAAAAACGTCCACTAAATTTCAGTTTTTGTAAATTATCTGAAAAACTAATTCGGTGACCTATCATTTTTATTTCTTTGTTGGAAAGTTCGCTAAATTGTTTAACGTTTCGGACAGTTTGGAAAAAATTTATCTAGTAGAATTAAATATATTTAAAGAAAATGCGATTTATGGCTTGCAGGAAATTCTACGAGATAATTTTCCCCGAAACTTTCATATTTGAAGTGCCATCGCAAACGGTGCGTGCATGCAAAAAATCAAGCTAGGTCACCGAACAAACTTTCGAGCTAGAAACAAATATTTTCTGCAAGTTTTATTTCCGGTTCGCGCGATTTTACGCAAGATTTAACTTCCGTTGTGCTAATTTTGATTCATTCAGCTGACGCGTTTGTCATAAGTTATGGCGTGTGTAGACTGCGCGCGCGCGTGCAGCTAAAAAACCCTTTCGAGCCTCCTTAATATTTCGATCGTTAGTCAGTTGTTAGCATGAAATCCAACACTTATTTTGCGCCAAGTTTACACCTGGAACATTTTCAATGGACTACAAGTAGTCTCTCTTTCGATTAGTCCGCCATATAACTTGCAAGGAAACCGCGAGAAAGAGAAAGAAACGTCAACGCTTTATTATGCCATTAAATTGTAATAAATTAAGATTTAAAACGTGGCCGCGCGAAAACCTGGGGGCGAGAAACACGCTTTTCTCGCCCCCAGGATTCGCGCGGCCTTTTTTTTCACGCTCGACAATTTCAATAGTTACCTCGGTTCGCTCTCCAGGCACTAGTTGAAACTTGTCGAGCGTGAAAAAAAAGGCCGCGCGAATCCTGGGGGCGAGGGAAAAGCGTGTTTCTCGCCCCCAGGTTTTTCGCGCGGCCACGTTTTAAATCTTAATTTATTACAATTTAATGGCATAATAAAGCGTTGACGTTTCTTTCTCTTTCTCGCGGTTTCCTTGCAAGTTATATGGCGGACTAATCGAAAGAGAGACTACTTGTAGTCCATTGAAAATGTTCCAGGTGTAAACTTGGCGCAAAATAAGTGTTGGATTTCATGCTAACAACTGACTAACGATCGAAATATTAAGGAGGCTCGAAAGGGTTTTTAGCTGCACGCGCGCGCGCAGTCTACACACGCCATAACTTATGACAAACGCGTCAGCTGAATGAATCAAAATTAGCACAACGGAAGTTAAATCTTGCGTAAAATCGCGCGAACCGGAAATAAAACTTGCAGAAAATATTTGTTTCTAGCTCGAAAGTTTGTTCGGTGACCTAGCTTGATTTTTTGCATGCACGCACCGTTTGCGATGGCACTTCAAATATGAAAGTTTCGGGGAAAATTATCTCGTAGAATTTCCTGCAAGCCATAAATCGCATTTTCTTTAAATATATTTAATTCTACTAGATAAATTTTTTCCAAACTGTCCGAAACGTTAAACAATTTAGCGAACTTTCCAACAAAGAAATAAAAATGATAGGTCACCGAATTAGTTTTTCAGATAATTTACAAAAACTGAAATTTAGTGGACGTTTTTGTGGACCTTGTGCGTTGCCATGGTAACTGATATGACGTCACAAGTACCCTCAGAGTATAGCCCAACAACAGAGTTGCAAGGAGACATATAGTTTGCCCGCACCATTAAATATCCTTCTTTGTAATCTTCCATCGTTTCACAAGCACTGCAGCAACAAAAAAACCCTTTCGAGCCTCCTTAACTGACAAATTTGCCCTTTTTTTAACTAACGGTTGAATCAGACAACCTTGCAAGATTTTCAGGTCTGTTATGCTCTACTGTGTAAACCGTCCGCAGTCAAGCCAAGTGATGCAAACGAGATTCTAATTAAAATTATGTTGCTTTATCGCGCGAAACAGTCAGCCTTCAACAAAGGGCAATGTATATTTTCTGTGTTCTTTTTCTGTATTTTCAGTGGGAATAGCAAATCCCGGCATGTTCACGTGCGGTGCTGTGGAAAGCGCCTCTGTCAAAGATTACATCTACAAGGACGGTAAGGCGTACGTGGATCTGATTCAGACGGCCGCGAGAGGACTGGAAGAAGAACTGCGCGTGGAATTGAAAGGAAGCGATATCGAAGCTCTTTGCCTCACAACCGTGTACCTCAAGTTCGACACGCACGAGTGGGGTTGCTGTGGTTACGTCGACCTGTCGGATGAACGAGTGGCACCCGAGCGCCGACTGACGTTCGAGCAGCTCGGCTCTCGGTTTACGACGGGCCCGAAGGATAAATTCGAGCACGAAGAGGTCGTGGCTGTTGACTTTGAGCTCCCGAGGATGGTCGAGTTTGTGCAAGAGAACTACAACGATTTTGCTAGTTCAGCAAAGCTGGTGGTAGTGAAAGTGTTGCAGTCGTTCTTTGGAGTGGCTGCCGTGGAAAGAGCCTTTCGTGTTTACATGGAAGACAGCAATGATGTTTTGCAAGGAGAGATAACAACTTGAAAGCGCTCGGTGGTTGATATGAAATCTAGAATATTGGTTTTCATTTCAGCGAAGATAGTAATACTCACGAAGGTCGACTTGTCGATTAAAGTTCGTCTGGGACTCGCTTGACTCGAGCATTCCACGGAAAGGTGCCCGGTAACATTCGGGCTGCCTCCGTAACCATGACATGTTTTTGTCTAGTGGACATAAATCATCAATGCGATCGTAGACTTTTTAGCTAAAAACTACTCGTGAACTAAGTTTACACCCTCGAAATTAGACTTGAAGATTTTAGGAATCTTTTTTTTTTTTTTAAGGAGGGCCATAAGAAACCACAAGGCTTATACGAGATGGACCTCCTAAATCCTAAAATATAAAACACAATCTCTTTATCATATAGGCTAGCAGATAATAAATCAAAAAATTTAAGAAACAGAATAATCATTACTAATGTCATACGTTACATAAAAATAATCACAGACACGAACACAAATGGGAAAAAAAGTCAGAAGTCAATAAGAGAAGTCTTTAAGCCAAAGATATGAAGAGCATATTTTTTTTAGAATTCTAGTGAGCTCGGATGGAACATAGTGTTTTTAGTTATAAAATACTTTTAAAACACTTCATATACTGAAAAAGTTTCTAGTATATAGTTTTAAGTATGATACCTTTCGAGAGCTCAAAATTGAAAACAAATGCGATGACCCTAAAAATGTAAATACTTGAAGTAAAATAAATAATACTTTCTTATGCTGTATACTCCCCGGATGGAGAATTGTCATCCACCGCGGCATTGATGGGTACTCCAGAATGATTGTTTTTCTTCAAGCTGCTACCAACGACAAAGCTACAACTGTTTTTCAGTGTTTCCAGTCAGCAGTGCAAACTTATGGCCTTCCATCGCGTGTAAGGACAGACAAGGGTGGCGAGAACGTGGAAGTAGCATGGTTTATGTTAAACCATCTTTTGCGTCGCCCAAATCGTGGTAGCCATATCACAGGAAGAAGTGTACACAACCAACGAATTGAGCGTTTGTGGAGGAACGTGTTCTTAGGTTGTACATACCTATTTTACCATCTCTTTTATTGTATGGAGAACTGTGGTATTCTAGACCCAAAAAAACATTTTTTTTTTTTCATTCATCAAATAACGTTTGAAAATAGCCGTTCAATAAATTATGAAAGTTTGTAATTTATTAACACATTTTAGCCTATAAAACTACACGTACGTACCTCCTCAATATCTATAGGTGAAGTGTCTAAACTTCTCTGCAGGGGGGCGTATGTAAGCAAGAGCTTGGCCTAGGCCAGATTCATTTTTTAAAAAATTTACAATGTAACCAGTGGCCGCTGAAGGCTTCAGGACGCACAAACCACGCACGGAAGTCGAAACACCACTTCTTAAAATGTTATATGGGCTATATAGGTATGTGCGGCCCCAAAGGGTATGGTTTTTCAGCCGTTTTAGTCATAAATAGGGTATCAATTTTGGCTGATTTTGGTCATAAATAGGGTATGGTTTTTGTACTCTAGCCTCAATATGGGTATGTTTTTAAGAAGCCAAAAGAAAATTAACAAAAGCCCTTCACAAATTATGTTTACGGTAATTTAACTTTGGTCTGAGCTAGGGATCCAATTAAAACGCACGTCTGAAACAGGATTTTGATGTAAGGTTCAGGTCATAAATAGGGTTTCGAATTTTTTGTCAGGTCATAAATAGGGTAGGGAATATCGCAGATTTTGGTCATAAATAGGGTAAGGGTTTCGGGAAGCGGGCCGCACACCCCCACCCAATTTTTCTGGGAGTACTCCCCCCCCCCCCCCCCCCGGGAGCAGTTGAAGCTGCACAATCACCCAGACAGAAGAACTTGTGCGTCCACGTTTCCTTTGGGACAAAAAAGCCACTCTTTTGGCGCTTCTCTGGTGGAGGTCGTGACGGTCGTGATTGATTCCGTGATGAAGCCGAATACCCGGCGAAGAGATTGCTAAGATTTTGCATGATAAGCCCTTGCCTGTTGCTGTCATTATTCTGTCGAACAGAGTCACTATTTTGCTGACTCATGATCATCATCATCATCAATCTTTATTTATCCACGAGATCATATCACTTTACATGGTCTTCCTAGGAATCGTGTTTAAAACTACACTAAAATACTCTAAGGAACTATAATGTTAAAAATACATTAAACTTACATTATGAATGATAAGAGTTAAAATGGGTCAAGGTGTATTAGAAAAAATCTTTCCCATCAAATGAAGTTTTAAAAACATTTAAACTAGACAGTTTTCTTATCTCTGAGGGAATCTTGTTCCACAGAACAGATCCTCTGTAGTGTAGGCTCCCTTTTGCAGACTCAGTTCTGGGTCTGGGGACATAATAATTCATCTCAGAATTTCTGAGATTGTGTGAATGTACATTTGAGGTGTTGGTAAAGATCCCCCTCAGATACGCTGGGGAAAGATTATTATGGATTTTATACATTGTCACAGCCAACTGTTTAAGTCTTACATATTCTAGCCTTTCCCAGTCAAGCTCATCCAACAAAACACTTGAGCGAACATCATAGTTAGAATAGGTGAGAATTCTAGCAGCCCTATTCTGCAGCTTTTGAAGTTTGTCTGCTAGTCCCTTATTGATATTACCCCATACGGCACTACAGTAATTAAAATATGGCATTACCAGTGCATTGTACATATTCACTCTAATATCAAATGGTATAAAATGACTTAAACGCCTTAAAATAGCAATACCAGCGGATATTTTCTTTGAAATGGTATCAATGTGTGGGCGCCAGTTCAAAGATTCATCAATTTGAACTCCAAGGGATTTATGTTTAATTACTCTTTCTATGGGTGTATTATTGACTTTGACTGTGAAGTCACTATTTATTTGGGATAACTTAAATTGGCTCCCTATAAGCATGTATTTAGTCTTCTTAAAGTGCACCTAACCCCAAAAAATTTTTTTCGCTAAAACAATAAAGCTTATTTTGTGGAGTAATTAGCCGCAAAAATTTTTCGATTTGGTTAAATCCTCGAATTTCTGTGCCCCTTGAAACCGAGTTTCGTATGGTTCACGACCGAACATAAGGAGTCTGGGGAGAGTAAAGCCGTGACGTCACTTCGAGAACGAAAGCTTCGGCTGTCCCAGTCGGGCCTTTTACTCTGTGTGAGCGTGGAAGCCTTTTTGCCGCACAAGTTTTTCGCTGGGGGCTCCACAGTCGACAGATTTCTGTTCTTATCAACAATATCTTCTACTTCGTCGGATTCTAAATGAGCTTTGACTCAGAAGACTCCGAAATTTATTATATCGCTGAAGAGAATGACGACTCGCACTTGTAAACAAAGCAAAGTGAATAGTTAAATGATGACGGCCGAGCTGATTTATATGCTGATAACTCTCTGGCCAACGAAGAATGGATAGACAAAATGAGGTGGATGCTGACAAAGAACTCGAACGAGCTCTGATGGACAGACCCGAAGGCAATGATATGTAGAAGTCAAAGAGACTGTAGCGTGTGGTGCGTATATTTACTAAATTCGCACATTCTTCGATCTTGCATTAACATATACTTTCGTATAAATAAAAGTCAAGTCCGTTAACTTTCCCAAATTATTTTAACTTCACTCGTTCAACGTAGACCAAAATGATTATCCCATGACACAATGCTTGTGTTCTTTTCCTGCGAGTGTGGAAATTGTAGCGTCGCTTCCCTTCAAAACATCAGCGAATGTTATTGTTGTTATTATTATATTAGAGTGAGTTAGAAGGTTGTCAAGACTCAAAGAAGAGTGATCTTGTTCTTGAAGATATTGGTGCTGATGTTACCTTAAAGTGTGTTACTGAATATCCAGGAATTAAACCTGTATGGCTTCAGAAATGGAGTTTTAAGATTAGTAGTGGGCAAATACAAAACTATCTGTCGGCTGTGCCGACTGACTGCTGTTGTTTCTCACATCAGATGCAACAACGGCTTCATGAATCGATGGACGGTTATTCCAAATTCGTCTCGCTTAAGTCACTGAGTCAGCAAAATCCCTTCCTCTCTCTGAAAATCCAGGCATCGAGCGAGATCATCTGGTTTGAAATACTCTATGGAACAGATCACCGAACTCTTAGACGGCTATCACTTTGCACGAATCGAGCCATCACTTTGTACGTTTCTTCTCTTCAGGACATCTCTCCATAAAACGTATGGCATAAAGCGGAGTACCTCCTGTAAGTTTGTTGTGTTGCTACATCACACTACAGCGCACCTGGCTAGCATTTTTTTCGAACAACTTTTCCAGCCTTTCCCACAGAAACAAGTAAATATGCTAATCTCAGAATCATCGTGTTCTCGATCTGACGTCACATCCGGCCCTCGACCCATTCTCCGTTAAACTCGGTCGTGGACCAAAATGGCGGCAATTTCACGTACTTTGACGAGCCATAGAAAATCAAAGATTTAACCAAATCGAAAAATTTTTGCGGCTAGTTACTCCACAAAATAAGCTTTATTGTTTTAGCGAAAAAAAGTTTTTGGGGTTAGGTGCACTTTAACATTTAAAGTTAATTTGTTTGCTGACAGCCATGACTGGATTAAATTCATATCACAATTCATTTTATGTTCAAGGACACATGGGTCTTCTGCAGACGTGGTAAGGGTAGTATCATCTGCATACATTCTGGGTTTTGAAAACAAATTACATGAAGGGAGATCATTAATATAGATAGTGAATAAGAGAGGGGCTAAAATAGACCCCTGTGGAATACCACATGTTATATTAAAGAAATCTATACTAAAGACTTCCGAAGATGTTCCGAAGACTTCCGTCTAGCCAGCACATGTATATATCTTTATTCTGTTTGTTACTCTACTCCTTGCCGTTAGGATCAGCTTACTAGACACCAACCTCGTTCCCAGGACCTACGTATACTCCCCATTCAAAATGGCGGACAGACGCGGAGAAAAACGATAAGTTATTGAAGCAATGAACACAAGCAAAAATCACAGCTCGGTACAAAGGTACAAAAAAGAGTAAAGTACAGTGTTTTTTGTTGTTAGTTTATCACTTTATGGCACTAGCATTCTTCGTAAATATTCCAATGGTATTCAACAACTTAATTTACTTCATTTCAGAAAGGTAAAGTCTGCATTCGGACCAAGTAGCCCATCAGGCCGGAGCTTATCCCGGTTTCTGTAGCATGAAAGCGACAAGGATGGGACTTCCCCTGGATGGGATGCTAGTCCATCGCAGGGTTACCCCCAGTATTAAATTCGCCGGTACCCACTATACACCTGGGTGGAGAGAGGCACCGTGAGAGTAAAGTGTCTTGGCCAGGGACGTCGTGTTGTGTTCTTGGGCAGTGCTCGAACCTTGAGCGCTCGCTCCGGAGTCGAGCGCGCTAACCATGAGGCCACCGCTTCTACCCTCCTTTCAGAAAGATTTTTCCCAAAAAACCGTGAGATTAGGAGCCTTGTCGGGAGACCGTGAGAAATGACAAAAAATCGTGAGACTCACGGCAAAACCGTGAGAGTTGGCAGGTCTGTCTCTGTGTAACAAAGTTCATTTAGTAGACTTTGTTAACCTCATGTTTGAGGTGCAGAACAGGAGACTTCAGTTTTATAGTCGGTCAAAGTTTGCGATACGAGCTGCATGCTTTTTCAAATAATTAACACCGATCTCTTTCCTTTGTCGGTGAAGGCAGGAGATTTAAGCGCGAATCGAATTGTGGTGTTAAGAATTATTTTGAAAATGAGGTTTGTCACTATAGGTCTCAAATAAAATGTGATACTCGAGAAAAATGTGTTCAAGTTTCTTTAGCACCGGTTCTACTCTACCTTCAGGACTTTTTAAGTCTGCCACTGTAGCTCCGCGGAAGTTGACTGAATGGTTTGCAGTAATGAAGACCTCAACCTTTTCTTTCCTGCGTGGACAGTGATTGCAATCTATCCATCTTTGCTGTATTTTTGCCCCCGCAGGGTTTTTGGCCCCAGAGGCCCCAGAGGGCCAAAAACCCGAGGAGGCACCTTAGGACTCCCCGCGTAATAGAGAGAGAAGAAGAGAGAATGTAGGTATTTCCGGTATATAGCCGCAAAAAATCTCGATTTGATCGCTTGCACGCCCGCAAGGTATCGACGTTTTTCCTGCAAACGCTCATGGGAGGCCAGCAAAGAGACACGGGCGCGAGGACTTGCGGGATCGGCGTCTTTGCCACGAGCTTTGTCCTTGGTTCAGATCTCGAGTTCAAGCGTCCCTGAAAAGCGTTTGTATTTGCCGGCCTCCATTACTATTTCAGCGCGATCAAATAAGTTCGCTTCGAAATGGCCGAGATTATGATCTAAAACAAATTGAAAACGCTTTCAGAGATCCTGAAGATGGATTTTTTGGGAAAAACAGCTCAGAGAGTCCTGAAGTATACTAGATCGAAATTCGAGGCCAGTGTGGTTCATTTGCGACTTGATAGCTAAATCAGTACAGTACCTTCCGATCGTCAGAATTACCCAAGGATAACAATAAGGTGCCAGGCTTGCGCGACTCCCATTCACGTGTAGTAGCCGCTTAGGAAGTTTTGCCCCTTTTGTATGGTACGATCGGAGGATCTTTGAATATTTCGCTAAGCTCTAATCCTGTGTTTTCAGGGAGACATTTCGTCAGAATAAAGCCGTTAGAGGTCATATTTCTGTGTGGCTTCCGCTGTTATCCGCTTGTAATTTGCAGAGTTTGACACCTCTGTTTTTTTGCCAGTTTTTTTCTGTTGATATTGCAAGATATGTTTTAGGTTCTCTCAAATGTTAGCTCTGGAGGAATAAAGTTTGAAATATTCCTTTGGCATCTCGTTTATTTGGATGGCTTATTTTCACTGAGTAATCTTACGGCAGGGATCCAAATGTAAATGTTTTGCTGCGTTTTCATTGAGGACAAAAAGCTTGACTCTAATTTGCATATATGGCGACTGAAACGCGATACTTTTGTTTACATTTCACCTCTGTTGTGCTTTCGAGATACGTTTGCTCGTACACTCTTTTCTTTTCTAAGGATGTTATTTTTCCGGCCCAGACTGAATATTCTTATTTTTCTGCCGATTTTAGGCTGAAAATATTGTTGTGTTATTCTTACATTATAGCTTATGGCATTTTCGTTTTATTTAGAATTTATTAGGCTATCAAGTACAAGTGTTTGGTTTCTGGATCTGGATCGCGTTCAGCACATTGTGCATGTGCTCTGGACACCACTTTTCGTAGCGAGGCCAAGATGTC